>JAJPWW010000573.1:20000-23164 GCA_028673005.1 Tanypteryx hageni | reverse complement strand
ATAATTTAATTTATCGCGACCGTTCCGACGACTTTTCCGCCTCTTCGCATTTTTTTTCCCCAATGCGCCACGGGCCTTTGAAGTCCCTTCGCGGGCCCAATTCCGAAAAATGACCTGATAGGGACACCCTCCGATTTCCAAACTTCCCACTCGCTTCGAAATTCTCCGACTTTTCACGACTCCGAAATCATAGGAATTGGCGATCGTTTCGCTCCGTCATGTTTTCTTAGCGGCCCGGTAGGTCGCCGGCGGGGGGGGGGGCGGCACTGCCCGGAGGGCGGGCGGCGTCGTCCCTCCCCTTCCGCCGCCGCCGACGCCGCGATCCCCGGGAGGGCGGGCGCGCCGGCCGTCGGCGAACTACATCGGGGGCTTAATGTCGACAACCGTCCGCGTCCGAGTGCCGGGAATCTCGGCGAGGGTCGATCGGATCCTGCCCTACGGCAATCGCTCCGTTCTCGATTTTTCCGAGTCTTCCTACGGCCTGGGTCCCCGCGAGGAGTTCAGACTCGCGCACTCCGACTCGCCCGCCGAGACGTCGCCACCGGCGCACAGTGGGGCTTTTTCAAGAAAACATGGCCAAAATCCAATTAACACTTTCATTGACGACCGATAGCTACATTTTGCTTTCCTCATTGGATAGGAAAGAAAATTAAACCATAATATAAAATATTAATATCACAAATCGCATATTTCCTAAGCGGATTGTCATCACCGGGAATCGGGGAGTTGGGAAAAATTATTATATTAACACTCGTATATTATTCCTAACTTAGAATACCAAAACGAACTTATTCTACAGAAATGAATTCTTTAATAATTACTTAAGAGTCAGAGGAAGAGCTTTCGTCATAATCTGTGGTTGTCCCCATATCCGAGCCCTCCGATTCTGCCGAGAAGCGTCCGCGTCCGTGTACCGGGAATTTTGCCTCCGTTCCCGATTTTCTCCGAGTCTCCGTACGGGCTGGGGAGGTCCTGGGCGAGCTCCGACTCGCTCATTCCGATTCGCCCGCCCAGATGTCGCCACCGGCGGCTCGGACCGAGTTTCCCCGGCATCTCGCGCGCGACGCGAGAGACCTCGCCTCCGAACGTTGCGATCTCGCGGCTTTTGATCCCAGAGAGCTCGCGCGTCATTTTCGAGTGTTTCTTAAATATTTCTTTGCGAGCCTAATTTTCGGCCTCGGATATCGAAATTTTTTAATGGGTTTCGAAAACGAATCGCGGGTCAAAGCAAGAAAGTCTCACGTGGGACGTGGCGGTATTCATCTCTATAAAAATAAAAGTTCGAACGGAAAACGTTCTCGCGAGGAAAAAAATAACTTTCGAAACGGCCGTTACAACCCCAAAGGAGGTACTGCGTAGTTGAGAAACTTCTTGGCGGCCAGTGGGTGGAGCTAAGTCTTTCCCACCCCCCCTCCACACCTTCCCCTTCCACGTCGTCCGTGTTCCCTATGCCGCTAATTCTCGGTGTTGCCAATTGGTGCAAAATCCAGATTTTCGCCGTTTTCGGCATGATTTCCCACTTAAACACTTAACGGAAGATGGGAAATTAATTAAATAATCCTTTGGGAAAGTAATGACGGAATCGTTTCCTTTTCTATCGGTCTTGTGGGCAGAGCACATTAACGTAATATTTTATAACTAACCACTTTACCCTGGAATTAACAGAAATACAAAGTATTAAACTCTATAGAGTAGCTTTGGAAATGGAAGTTGGACATGAAATAAATGAAACCAGTTCAATGGAGATCGATCACAACATTTAATAATAAACAGAACAGTATTTAAAAAAGATCTTTCAACCAGTCTCGCACGATGACGTCCACATGTCCATGCCACTCTCGCTTCCCGTCTCCGGTGCTCTTCTCCTGTCTTCTTAACGTGTTCGCACACTTCGATCCACTTCTCTGTGGCGAATTCTTCACGACATCTTAGAAAGACTCCTTTCTTCTACTCCAGCGTGCAAGCCCCCGAGTCGTGGGATACCTAAATAAAAAGCGCACAAAGTTACACAAATTGGCAACATTTTACAATAAAGTAGCAGTCTATATAATTTTATGACCCGTCTTTTAAGGTCGGTCACCCCCCACACCATCTCAATCGGATTGATATCGGGATGGTAAGGAGGCAAACGAATTACATTCATATCCAAATTGTTCTCTATTTTCAAATCTTTTAAATAACAGTTTACTTTGTAAACCATTTCACGAGCTTGGCTCCTGAGAGGCCTGCCTCGGACTGATGACGATTTAGATGTCCTGGCCATTCCACACAAGCAATCCCACCAAAGCAAAAATCAAAATCGAAGTCCAAAAAGAATGTCCAAGAGCTAAGCAAAAGTCAAACACGTAAAAAACAACGGGGGAGGACAGGAAAATATCACAAGTAGCAACAGCTGGCAACCGCGAGGAAGGGGGAGAGAGTAAGCGGGAGTGGGGGTATGTCTGCGCAGGTCGTCATCTACGTGTTACTGCTATAGTTGGCGCTTGCTTGCTGCGAGCATCTCATCTCGCCTCGAAGAAACATTCGTTTTTCAGGCAGACGTCTCGTCATCGCCTATATTCCTTTAATTCCAAAGATTTCCGTTTTCCCACGCCTCGCGACAATTGTCTAAAACAATCCCCAAATGTCCCAATTTCGAACATTTTACAGCGTCTTCATCGCGGGATACTAATGCTACGCGTTTCAGCAGAATGTTGAAGTTGTGGCACTTCTAGAAGTGAAACGGTATTTTTCCAATTGTTTAAAACTTAAATAATTTTTAACGGCCGCCGCAATTGATGTATGGCGAAATCGAAACGTTTGTTCGTGAAAGTTCACCACTTTGTAAATAATTTGAAAATTTCAGCTTCCTAGCTCATCCCCCAGTACCTAAACAGTTTTCTATTTGTTTAAACATTTTGAGAAATTTTAACTGCCGAACAAATTAAGATATCGAAATCGTGGTGGTCTCTATCTGGTTCTTTTTTGGAATTCTACCTGCAAAAAAAATTTCAGCTGCGTAGCACGAGCGGAAGTGCATAAACTATGAGAATTTGTTTAAACAATTGCCAATTTTTTGCGTCCGCGTCGTCGAACTTTTTCGAGATTTTGTTTTTTCCTGGGTGGCTCCGCGAAGAATTCTACCCAAGGAAAAAATTTCGAGTCTCCAGCTCATCCGGAAGTGC
>JAJPWW010000573.1:7500-10000 GCA_028673005.1 Tanypteryx hageni | reverse complement strand
GCCGAGAAGCGTCCGCGTCCGTGTACCGGGAATTTTGCCTCCGTTCCCGATTTCTCCGAGTCTCCGTACGGGCTGGGGAGGTCCTGGGCGAGCTCCGACTCGCTCATTCCGATTCGCCCGCCCAGATGTCGCCACCGGCGGCTCGGACCGAGTTCCCCGGCATCTCGCGCGCGACGCGAGAGACCTCGCCTCCGAACGTTGCGATCTCGCGGCTTTTGATCCCAGAGAGCTCGCGCGTCATTTTCGAGTGTTTCTTAAATATTTCTTTGCGAGCCTAATTTTCGGCCTCGGATATCGAAATTTTTAATGGGTTTCGAAAACGAATCGCGGGTCAAAGCAAGAAAGTCTCACGTGGGACGTGGCGGTATTCATCTCTATAAAAATAAAAGTTCGAACGGAAAACGTTCTCGCGAGGAAAAAAATAACTTTCGAAACGGCCGTTACAACCCCAAAGGAGGTACTGCGTAGTTGAGAAACTTCTTGGCGGCCAGTGGGTGGAGCTAAGTCTTTCCCACCCCCCCTCCACACCTTCCCCTTCCACGTCGTCCGTGTTCCCTATGCCGCTAATTCTCGGTGTTGCCAATTGGTGCAAAATCCAGATTTTCGCCGTTTTCGGCATGATTTCCCACTTAAACACTTAACGGAAGATGGGAAATTAATTAAATAATCCTTTGGGAAAGTAATGACGGAATCGTTTCCTTTTCTATCGGTCTTGTGGGCAGAGCACATTAACGTAATATTTTATAACTAACCACTTTACCCTGGAATTAACAGAAATACAAAGTATTAAACTCTATAGAGTAGCTTTGGAAATGGAAGTTGGACATGAAATAAATGAAACCAGTTCAATGGAGATCGATCACAACATTTAATAATAAACAGAACAGTATTTAAAAAAGATCTTTCAACCAGTCTCGCACGATGACGTCCACATGTCCATGCCACTCTCGCTTCCCGTCTCCGGTGCTCTTCTCCTGTCTTCTTAACGTGTTCGCACACTTCGATCCACTTCTCTGTGGCGAATTCTTCACGACATCTTAGAAAGACTCCTTTCTTCTACTCCAGCGTGCAAGCCCCCGAGTCGTGGGATACCTAAATAAAAAGCGCACAAAGTTACACAAATTGGCAACATTTTACAATAAAGTAGCAGTCTATATAATTTTATGACCCGTCTTTTAAGGTCGGTCACCCCCCACACCATCTCAATCGGATTGATATCGGGATGGTAAGGAGGCAAACGAATTACATTCATATCCAAATTGTTCTCTATTTTCAAATCTTTTAAATAACAGTTTACTTTGTAAACCATTTCACGAGCTTGGCTCCTGAGAGGCCTGCCTCGGACTGATGACGATTTAGATGTCCTGGCCATTCCACACAAGCAATCCCACCAAAGCAAAAATCAAAATCGAAGTCCAAAAAGAATGTCCAAGAGCTAAGCAAAAGTCAAACACGTAAAAAACAACGGGGGAGGACAGGAAAATATCACAAGTAGCAACAGCTGGCAACCGCGAGGAAGGGGGAGAGAGTAAGCGGGAGTGGGGGTATGTCTGCGCAGGTCGTCATCTACGTGTTACTGCTATAGTTGGCGCTTGCTTGCTGCGAGCATCTCATCTCGCCTCGAAGAAACATTCGTTTTTCAGGCAGACGTCTCGTCATCGCCTATATTCCTTTAATTCCAAAGATTTCCGTTTTCCCACGCCTCGCGACAATTGTCTAAAACAATCCCCAAATGTCCCAATTTCGAACATTTTACAGCGTCTTCATCGCGGGATACTAATGCTACGCGTTTCAGCAGAATGTTGAAGTTGTGGCACTTCTAGAAGTGAAACGGTATTTTTCCAATTGTTTAAAACTTAAATAATTTTTAACGGCCGCCGCAATTGATGTATGGCGAAATCGAAACGTTTGTTCGTGAAAGTTCACCACTTTGTAAATAATTTGAAAATTTCAGCTTCCTAGCTCATCCCCCAGTACCTAAACAGTTTTCTATTTGTTTAAACATTTTGAGAAATTTTAACTGCCGAACAAATTAAGATATCGAAATCGTGGTGGTCTCTATCTGGTTCTTTTTTGGAATTCTACCTGCAAAAAAAATTTCAGCTGCGTAGCACGAGCGGAAGTGCATAAACTATGAGAATTTGTTTAAACAATTGCCAATTTTTTGCGTCCGCGTCGTCGAACTTTTTCGAGATTTTGTTTTTTCCTGGGTGGCTCCGCGAAGAATTCTACCCAAGGAAAAAATTTCGAGTCTCCAGCTCATCCGGAAGTGCCTGAAAATCGGTATCATACTGTTCTATATATATACGTCGTCATTCATTTGTTTTTGGTCGGCAAACGACGAGATTCGCGTCTTTTCCCACGACAGAAGACACAAAAAGCGCAATTTCTGTGAATTAATTTCGTGCACTTGCCGGTAAGCTCGGAGGTTGAAATTTTCAGTGTCGCTAGATGGCCGCAATATCTATCGGGAATTGTCGTCGCTTTTGCTCACGGTGTC
>JAJPWW010000572.1:20000-23185 GCA_028673005.1 Tanypteryx hageni | reverse complement strand
ATGATACCGATTTTCAGGCACTTCCGGATGAGCTGGAGACTCGAAATTTTTTCCTTGGGTAGAATTCTTCGCGGAGCCACCCAGGAAAAAAACAAAATCTCGAAAAAGTTCGACGACGCGGACGCAAAAAATTGGCAATTGTTTAAACAAATTCTCATAGTTTATGCACTTCCGCTCGTGCTACGCAGCTGAAATTTTTTTTGCAGGTAGAATTCCAAAAAAGAACCAGATAGAGACCACCACGATTTCGATATCTTAATTTGTTCGGCAGTTAAAATTTCTCAAAATGTTTAAACAAATAGAAAACTGTTTAGGTACTGGGGATGAGCTAGGAAGCTGAAATTTTCAAATTATTTACAAAGTGGTGAACTTTCACGAACAAACGTTTCGATTTCGCCATACATCAATTGCGGCGGCCGTTAAAAATTATTTAAGTTTTAAACAATTGGAAAAATACCGTTTCACTTCTAGAAGTGCCACAACTTCAACATTCTGCTGAAACGCGTAGCATTAGTATCCCGCGATGAAGACGCTGTAAAATGTTCGAAATTGGGACATTTGGGGATTGTTTTAGACAATTGTCGCGAGGCGTGGGAAAACGGAAATCTTTGGAATTAAAGGAATATAGGCGATGACGAGACGTCTGCCTGAAAAACGAATGTTTCTTCGAGGCGAGATGAGATGCTCGCAGCAAGCAAGCGCCAACTATAGCAGTAACACGTAGATGACGACCTGCGCAGACATACCCCCACTCCCGCTTACTCTCTCCCCCTTCCTCGCGGTTGCCAGCTGTTGCTACTTGTGATATTTTCCTGTCCTCCCCCGTTGTTTTTTACGTGTTTGACTTTTGCTTAGCTCTTGGACATTCTTTTTGGACTTCGATTTTGATTTTTTGCTTTGGTGGGATTGCTTGTGTGGAATGGCCAGGACATCTAAATCGTCATCAGTCCGAGGCAGGCCTCTCAGGAGCCAAGCTCGTGAAATGGTTTACAAAGTAAACTGTTATTTAAAAGATTTGAAAATAGAGAACAATTTGGATATGAATGTAATTCGTTTGCCTCCTTACCATCCCGATATCAATCCGATTGAGATGGTGTGGGGGGTGACCGACCTTAAAAGACGGGTCATAAAATTATATAGACTGCTACTTTATTGTAAAATGTTGCCAATTTGTGTAACTTTGTGCGCTTTTTATTTAGGTATCCCACGACTCGGGGGCTTGCACGCTGGAGTAGAAGAAAGGAGTCTTTCTAAGATGTCGTGAAGAATTCGCCACAGAGAAGTGGATCGAAGTGTGCGAACACGTTAAGAAGACAGGAGAAGAGCACCGGAGACGGGAAGCGAGAGTGGCATGGACATGTGGACGTCATCGTGCGAGACTGGTTGAAAGATCTTTTTTAAATACTGTTCTGTTTATTATTAAATGTTGTGATCGATCTCCATTGAACTGGTTTCATTTATTTCATGTCCAACTTCCATTTCCAAAGCTACTCTATAGAGTTTAATACTTTGTATTTCTGTTAATTCCAGGGTAAAGTGGTTAGTTATAAAATATTACGTTAATGTGCTCTGCCCACAAGACCGATAGAAAAGGAAACGATTCCGTCATTACTTTCCCAAAGGATTATTTAATTAATTTCCCATCTTCCGTTAAGTGTTTAAGTGGGAAATCATGCCGAAAACGGCGAAAATCTGGATTTTGCACCAATTGGCAACACCGAGAATTAGCGGCATAGGGAACACGGACGACGTGGAAGGGGAAGGTGTGGAGGGGGGGTGGGAAAGACTTAGCTCCACCCACTGGCCGCCAAGAAGTTTCTCAACTACGCAGTACCTCCTTTGGGGTTGTAACGGCCGTTTCGAAAGTTATTTTTTTCCTCGCGAGAACGTTTTCCGTTCGAACTTTTATTTTATAGAGATGAATACCGCCACGTCCCACGTGAGACTTTCTTGCTTTGACCCGCGATTCGTTTTCGAAACCCATAAAAATTTCGATATCCGAGGCCGAAAATTAGGCTCGCAAAGAAATATTTAAGAAACACTCGAAAATGACGCGCGAGCTCTCTGGGATCAAAAGCCGCGAGATCGCAACGTTCGGAGGCGAGGTCTCTCGCGTCGCGCGCGAGATGCCGGGGAACTCGGTCCGAGCCGCCGGTGGCGACATCTGGGCGGGCGAATCGGAATGAGCGAGTCGGAGCTCGCCCAGGACCTCCCCAGCCCGTACGGAGACTCGGAGAAATCGGGAACGGAGGCAAAATTCCCGGTACACGGACGCGGACGCTTCTCGGCAGAATCGGAGGGCTCGGATATGGGGACAACCACAGATTATGACGAAAGCTCTTCCTCTGACTCTTAAGTAATTATTAAAGAATTCATTTCTGTAGAATAAGTTCGTTTTGGTATTCTAAGTTAGGAATAATATACGAGTGTTAATATAATAATTTTTCCCAACTCCCCGATTCCCGGTGATGACAATCCGCTTAGGAAATATGCGATTTGTGATATTAATATTTTATATTATGGTTTAATTTTCTTTCCTATCCAATGAGGAAGCAAAATGTAGCTATCGGTCGTCAATGAAAGTGTTAATTGGATTTTGGCCATGTTTTCTTGAAAAAGCCCCACTGTGCGCCGGTGGCGACGTCTCGGCGGGCGAGTCGGAGTGCGCGAGTCTGAACTCCTCGCGGGGACCCAGGCCGTAGGAAGACTCGGAAAAATCGAGAACGGAGCGATTGCCGTAGGGCAGGATCCGATCGACCCTCGCCGAGATTCCCGGCACTCGGACGCGGACGGTTGTCGACATTAAGCCCCCGATGTAGTTCGCCGACGGCCGGCGCGCCCGCCCTCCCGGGGATCGCGGCGTCGGCGGCGGCGGAAGGGGAGGGACGACGCCGCCCGCCCTCCGGGCAGTGCCGCCCCCCCCCCGCCGGCGACCTACCGGGCCGCTAAGAAAACATGACGGAGCGAAACGATCGCCAATTCCTATGATTTCGGAGTCGTGAAAAGTCGGAGAATTTCGAAGCGAGTGGGAAGTTTGGAAATCGGAGGTGTCCCTATCAGGTCATTTTTCGGAATTGGGCCCGCGAAGGGACTTCAAAGGCCGTGGCGCATTGGGGAAAAAAAATGCGAAGAGGCGGAAAAGTCGTCGGAACGGTCGCGATAAATTAAATTATCAGCGGTCGACT
>JAJPWW010000572.1:10000-12500 GCA_028673005.1 Tanypteryx hageni | reverse complement strand
CGCGGCGGCGGAGACAAACGCCCCGGGGCCCGAGAGCCCTCGTGGAGCGCCACGCGCAGAAAGCGATCATCATCATCGGTTCGGGATCGCCCGAGACATTCCCGCCCCGGCGCCCCCCGAAAGGGGCGCGGAGTCGAGGGAGTGATTTGAAAAGTTCCCCGAGTCGTTGCGTTCCAACTCTTGTGCGGAAAGCGAAAATGAGAGAGTGCCGCATCGGTGCGCGAGTGGCGAGCCCTTTCGGGTCGCCCTCGGCACGCGGCAAGCTGAGCGGGTGGAGCTCCTCGAGAACGGGATGCTCCCTATAGTAGTCAAACAGCGCGAGCGCGCGCCCGTCGCCGACCCCCGCCCGCCGAGGACCGCCGGAGAAAGTCCCTAAGCGCGCCGGCCCGGACGGGCCCGTTTGCGACCGCGGCAGGTGAATTCGCCTCGTGCGAAGGGGGACGCCCTCTTAAAAGACCGGGAACGCAGCGGTCACCGAAAGGGTAGGTGACGATCGACCCTCGCTTCGATTCCCGGCACTCGGACGCGGACTTTTTTTTGAGATTATGCCCTTTGATTCCGAGGCTCGCGTTCGCCGAAGGCCGGCCGGCCCACCCTCCCGGCGATCGCGTCGTCACCGGCCGCGCAAGGGAAAACGCCGTCCCTCGGCCGGTGCCCCGCCGGCGACCTACCACGCCGCTCGAGCAAGCCCGGAGACCTACCACGCCGCTCCAACTGCGATGGAGCGAAACGATCGCCAATTTTTGCATTCTTAGGAATATCGTGCACACGACACATTTCTGCCGAATTTGGAGTTTTTCACCACACTCTCGGAAGTTAAATGTTAAAACCGAAATAATTTCCGAATAACTCGCGAATTTCGGCTGTCAAACTCTCCTCGTAGGAGCTGAACATTAACCCTTTCGTTAAAACTTTAAGAATTTTTAACTTCAGGACAAATGGAAATATCGAAATCGGAGTTGTCCCTATCAGATCATGTTTCGGAATTCTACCCGTAAAGGGACTTTCAGCTCCGCAGCGCATTCGAAAATACGAAAACGTTGAAAAGTTGTTTAAACAATTGCGAATTGTTATTAGCGGTCGACTTTTTTTAACTTTTTAAAAATTTCCTTTTTTTCTACGTGTAATCGCCTGCATAATGATACCGAGAACTCGAACGTGCGGCATATAGTTTTCAAGATAAAAGTTATCGAACTTTAATGTACAAATGGGGTTAAATCGACCCCTAGAAACTGACTATTTTAAAATTTTCGATTTTTGTAGTCGGTTGCGAGAATAGTCGTATAATCTTGCAAAATTTCAGCTTCCTAAGCTTATTAGATCGCGTTCCCCCACGCTAACTTATGGGAGATATTCCGGGGTCTCTGGAGTCGAACCCAAGACACCGTGAGCAAAAGCGACGACAATTCCCGATAGATATTGCGGCCATCTAGCGACACTGAAAATTTCAACCTCCGAGCTTACCGGCAAGTGCACGAAATTAATTCACAGAAATTGCGCTTTTTGTGTCTTCTGTCGTGGGAAAAGACGCGAATCTCGTCGTTTGCCGACCAAAAACAAATGAATGACGACGTATATATATAGAACAGTATGATACCGATTTTCAGGCACTTCCGGATGAGCTGGAGACTCGAAATTTTTTCCTTGGGTAGAATTCTTCGCGGAGCCACCCAGGAAAAAACAAAATCTCGAAAAAGTTCGACGACGCGGACGCAAAAAATTGGCAATTGTTTAAACAAATTCTCATAGTTTATGCACTTCCGCTCGTGCTACGCAGCTGAAATTTTTTTTGCAGGTAGAATTCCAAAAAAGAACCAGATAGAGACCACCACGATTTCGATATCTTAATTTGTTCGGCAGTTAAAATTTCTCAAAATGTTTAAACAAATAGAAAACTGTTTAGGTACTGGGGGATGAGCTAGGAAGCTGAAATTTTCAAATTATTTACAAAGTGGTGAACTTTCACGAACAAACGTTTCGATTTCGCCATACATCAATTGCGGCGGCCGTTAAAAATTATTTAAGTTTTAAACAATTGGAAAAATACCGTTTCACTTCTAGAAGTGCCACAACTTCAACATTCTGCTGAAACGCGTAGCATTAGTATCCCGCGATGAAGACGCTGTAAAATGTTCGAAATTGGGACATTTGGGGATTGTTTTAGACAATTGTCGCGAGGCGTGGGAAAACGGAAATCTTTGGAATTAAAGGAATATAGGCGATGACGAGACGTCTGCCTGAAAAACGAATGTTTCTTCGAGGCGAGATGAGATGCTCGCAGCAAGCAAGCGCCAACTATAGCAGTAACACGTAGATGACGACCTGCGCAGACATACCCCCACTCCCGCTTACTCTCTCCCCCTTCCTCGCGGTTGCCAGCTGTTGCTACTTGTGATATTTTCCTGTCCTCCCCCGTTGTTTTTTACGTGTTTGACTTTTGCTTAGCTCTTGGACATTCTTTTTGGACTTCGATTTTGATTTTTGCTTTGGTGGGATTGCT
>JAJPWW010000571.1:0-23280 GCA_028673005.1 Tanypteryx hageni | reverse complement strand
TATCAGATCTTATTGACTTCAGTAACCAATAAGATTATTTACGTTGACAACAATTAGGTAGCTATGCGTGATTTTTTCCAATTTTGTTTGTTCGATTTTCTTCGTAACGGCTACTTCTACGATAGAAATGTATAGAAAAATACTCTACGTTACTTGTTCTAGAAGTTTCCATTCGGTAAAAGTCGAGGCCGAACATGCGGACGGACAGACGGACAAACCGAAGCTCAAGCTGGAAGCGAAACGATACTAAAAAGCGACATTATCTATTTATGAGCTCCTATTTAAAAAAAGTGAGCAGTTTTTACGCTTCAAAATGTACATTTGGCGATATTTAGGAAGGTATTCGAATTCTAACTTCGATGAAAATGAACTTTGTACTTTGAGGCAAACGATCGTTTAAGACCCGAGTTTGAATCTCGGATTCTATTAATACGAAAATGCAAATTAAAAATGTGCAGCACTCCTTCCCATGTAATTAAAATGGAAAAAATAAACAAGGGAAATTTCTTTCTTCATCTTAACTTAGTACGTCGTAGGAATTCATTTTCCGCAAATAGCATCAGCTGAGGTGTTGAGATCTGTAGTTGGTTGTTCTCAAATTGATCACGACAATAGCGCCTACAGGTAAAGATTTGGAAGAATGTGTCCCGTTGTTCATGATTTTTTTCCCAAGTAAACATCAAAAACAGAACTGCTGGACATCCTGTTTTTGTACCCAAACCTTACAGCTTTTCTTTGATAAATATTTTTTGCTGGATTGTGTTTCACCATGGCTTCGTTCTGTGAAGTCTTTGTAGAAGAAACCCCATGGGCAGAAACATTTTATAAGCATATTCATAAGTGGCCTAGTTTCGAACATTCGGTCTTGGGATTTCCCTAATATTAAGCCGTTTTGATTTCTAAATATCGATTTCCTGAGATACTATCGTACAAAAGTGAAACTCCCAGGTCCTCAATTCGGTCCCCGTGGTAAACAATTATGACCTGTCAGCAATAAAACGGCAAAAAATTTTCACATTCCATTCACACTAATTTTTAAGGTATGATGGATTTTCTGTTGTTTATAGAACATAGTTTAGATTCATCACTAAGACGGAGACAAATCTTTCATTTCATTTATAACAGTATAAAATTAACATACTATAATTTGTACCTATACCTCAATGGAACTGAGAATATCTTGCGGTAATGAATTAGGTCCACATAAAACGTCGTCATCAAATTCGTCACAGTCCGGTCAGTTCATTTAAATTTGGTGGAATAATACCGACTTGGAACTCTTCAGCATCTTTCATAATCGCCCGATTCCTCATTCATCATAGCAAGAACGGCCATCTCTCAATAATACCTTTATCGCATTCTAATTTACTTTCGGAAGATAGTATATGTTTTTCAGAAGGATTATTCGCAGGAGAAAAAATAGTTCCTCTGCCAGTGCATTCGATTTCTGATAATTTTAGCACATACGAAACTTCCACCATTCACACTTCCTATAGCAGTCGACGTCGGAGACTTCAGCTGAGGGGAGAAAAACCTCAGCAGAAAGATTTTTTGGGTTGGTTAAGACAGGAAATCTCTGTATAAGGTTCCCTTACCCGACACTTATGATCCATGGAAAAAAGAGAGAAAGACCCAGGGAGATAGGGAGACAGAGTTAGGGAGGGAGACAGAGATATGCAGACAGGTATTGATGGGGGGGAGAGGTATAGGGGGGGGGGAGAGAGGTATAGGGGAGGAGAGGTATAGAGGGGGGAGAGAGGTATAGGGGAGGAGAGGTATAGAGGGGGGGGAGGAGAGGTATAGAGGGGGGGAGGAGAGGTATAGAGGGGGGAGAGAGGTATAGAGGGGCGAGAGAGGCATTGAGGGGGGGAGAGAGGCATTGAGGGGGCGAGAGGAGGCATTGAGGGGGGGAGAGAGGCATTGGGGGGGGGGGGGAGAGGGGGAGAGAGAGAGAGAGAGAGAGAGAGAGAGAGAGAGAGAGAGAGAGAGAGAGAGAGAGAGAGAGAGAGGTGGGTATAGATTTGATTTGTTTATTCTGCTCTGGGGCATGTCCACTAAGATTAACTGTGGTACTACAATAATAAAATAGTCTCGTAATGTTACATACAATCATAAATTCATGGCAGACATATACGTATCATTATATAAAGACGTTCATTACTAGCATACTAGTAGAAGGTGCTCTCATACTGCAAGCATTTCATCTCTTCTTTGGAAACATTAATTTTTCAGTGAGATATTTCATCATGGGAAATATTTCTTTAATTCATAAGATTTATCCTCTGGACCGATTTTCGTTTTTTCTTTATGGACCAATAATAGAGTAAAAGAATCACTAATTTTTACAATTTTAGGAACATTATAAATTTTCCACATGGGGTTAATAATGCCATACATTTCCGCCAAATTTTAAATTTGTAGCACATTTAGAAGTAAAATGACATTTATCATATTGTTTAAATTTAAATAAATTTTAACGGGCCGCAATAACAATGTCATGGATACACTGATATGTTTGTTCGTTTCTATGGACTAAACTCCAAATAACTTTAAAATATCAGCTCTTTAACTTGCCTCGTAGTATCTAAACATTTACCTATTTGTTTAAACTTTAAGAACTTTTAACGGCCAAGCAAATTAAAATATCAAAATTTGTATAATCCCTATTTCCTTTTTTTACAAATCCTACCTCTAAAAGAATTTTCAGCTCCGTAGCACATGCGGAAATACATAAACCTGGAAAATTTGTTTTAAACAATTGCCAATTTTTAGTGGCCGTATTGTTGCACTTTTTCATGATTTTCGTTTTTTCTAGTCGATTTTATACAAAATCCTACCTAAGAAAAAAATTTCGGAACTGCAGCTCATCTGGAAGTGCCCAAATATTGGTATCCTCCTATTTGTTATATCCTCCTCCTCCTCCTCCTCTGTAAAAAACGTCCATATAAAATGATGTTATTTCTCCTCTGACAGAATGTCCATAGAAAATGATAGCATGTAAAATATAGGAGGATACTCATGTTTAGGCACTTGCAGATGAGCTGGAGATTCGAAATTTTTTTTATAGGTAGGATTTTGTGCAGAACCGGCTAGAAAAAACGAAAATCTTGAAAAAGTGAAACAATGCGGCCGCTAAAAATTCGCAATTGTTTAAACAAATTTTCAAGGTTTATGTATTTCCGCTTGTGCTACGGAGCTGAAATTTTTTTAATAGGAAGAATTTGTAAAAAAACGAAATAGGGATTATACAAATTTTGAAATTTTAATTAGTTTCGCATTAAAAAATTCTTAAAGTTTAAACAAATTGGTCAATGTTTAGGTACTACGGGGGCAAGTAAGAGGGCTGAAATTTTTAAGTTATTTAGAGTTTAATCCATGCAAAACTAATAAACATTTCAATGTATCCACGAAATTCTTATTGCGGCCGTTAAAACATATTCAAATTTAAACAATTAGGTAAATGTTATTTCACTTGCAAATGTGCCACAAATTTGAAATTTCGCGGGAATGTGTGGCATTAATACCTAAATGTGGAAAAATTATAATATTCCTAAAATTGCAAACATTAGCTCTAGTTTTACTCCATTATTGTTCCATGAGGAATAACCGAAAATAGGTACCGAGGAGAAATAGTTTGAATTAAAGAAATATTTCCCATGATGAAATATCTCTCTGAAAAATTAATGTTTCTACAAGGTGAGATGATATGCTTGCAGTACGCAAGCTCCTACTAGTATACACATAAATGCACGCATTCATAAACTAAGCATATTTGATTTTACACAGCTGAAGGAACTGTAGCGTTTCACATGGTCGGGAATTGAATTCCATAGTTGGGATCCGACGATCTGAACGGATTTGTGATTAGTGGTCCGATGGTCCGGGGTACTAGAAGTGGCCGCAGTCGAACCTTGTGGCCATAGTCATACGTGGTAACAAGTAGCGGAGGTATTCAGGCTGTTCATTCCAAGAAAGGGAGTAAAGGAATATTGCACATTTACGTCTGGATTTTGCGGATACCCAACCCAAGGTATTCCAAATGTGGACGTCTCTCCTGAGGTTGAAAATGAATCTTACGCGGGAATTCATTGAGCGCTGGAGCATGATGTCCAGCTGATCTGTGAGGTCATTTAATACAAGGCAGCAGTAGCCGAAGAGGGGGAACACAGACGAATGAAAATCAATCCCAGTCAGCCCTTAGTCTCCCTATCCCCAGAGCAACGCATTACCTTTTTATTAATCGATTGATTCCACAGAAGGAAAACATCGGCGGTATTTCGATGTTGCCCATCTCATCTCATGACCGCTTCGGCTATAAAAAAACTGCAGCCTTTCTTGTCTCCATTACAATTAGGAGCAGCGTCACCTATGGGATAATTCCCCGCCATAGTCAGGGATTGCACACGACGCACCTTTGTCCATAATGTTCATAAATCATGCTGTTTTTGGAATAGTGTGACTGACGGTGCTTACTAATACTAGAAATATTAAAACTAAAAACGCTATGCAAATGACGGGCCACCATCCGGCCGCATAAGTTCACAATGTTCAGAACAAATTCCTCATTGAAAAACATCAAACTCTTAGCCATCTTTTGATTTTTCCTTCCTTTCGTCCTACGTAATTGATCAATTTGAGCACGATCTTCACTATCAATCTCACTTTCACTCTATGAACTCACACTATCTTCCGAATCAATCTCCTTCTCATCACATGTAGTTGCTTGCCTTTTTCTACTGGTTGACGCCATGATAACTTAGGGGATATATTTTAATTAACTTAGCAATTAAAATATAAAGTATCCACAGGGAAAAAACACGAAAAAAATCGTAAAAATCGTGGAATGGTCATGTTTGTGTAATGACGTAGATAAGTGCATACAACGACCCCTGTTATCTCTCTCTCTCTCTCTGTCTCTCTGAAAATATTGCCCTCGAAAAATGCCGAACCAAACACATGGCCCAGTCCCAACGACCGTTCCTATTCCCTTTCCATACAGCTCTGACGTGATGACACACATGAAAAAGACATTCATTTCAAGAGTTAAGAGACCTCTAACAGCACAGTCCCCTATATCTCCTTCTTCTTCGTAGTAGCTTTTGAGCAGAGATTTGGTTCGTCTTGGTATAAGATAGGTTTCTTCATAGCATACGCAATTTTCTGATTTTGATGCTCGTATGTAACTGTCCTGCAATGTACGAGGAGGATAATTACGCTGAAAGTATCTGGCAATTTCTGAGGAATACAGAAAATTGTCTTGGGGTAAGCGACCCTATTCATATTATTCGGAAACGATATTCCTCATCAAAGAAAATATCAAAAAATTTCTACGATTACGCATAAGTACCCTAAAATCGCACTGCTTTTGCTGCCGGAAAAGTGGATCATTACTCACTCAGACGGCAAACCCAAGGCCCTTCAGACTGTCATCAACACGGCTTGGGCCTTGAAAAGCCTGCAATAGCACTAATATACCTGTTTGCCTTTTTATAACCCTGTAGTTATTTTCTAAATGCCGTACTTGCTGGCGTTGAATCTACAGAAGTCATACTAGTAATTTAGAATGTCTTACATTACATATTATAATACATTTACCAAGCAGGCAGAGTGGTAGCCAAACAATTAGTGTTTGCTGCTAACCACAGACTCAGTGGTTCGAATTCGGCAGGGGTCTTTTTCATGCACCCCCAGACCAACCCATTCATGTAGGACCGGCGGGCTTCTTTGAAGAATTTAAACCCAAACGGTTTATTTTTTAAACTTTTTTTTTCCGAAATTTTTAAAGTGTTTTGCTCACCGGATATCCTAGTACTTCATTTTTTTTAAATAATAGTCACTGATACGTCACCTTACGCAAAGGAACTTTGCATAATGAACAGACATACCGAGTTTCCTTTCTCAATATTCTAGCCGCAAACACTGCATCAGTCGGCCCTTCTCTCTGCCCCCACTCTTAGCTCTCTCTAAATGAGTTGCAAACCATTCGAATACTTGGATTGAAACTCGCAATGGAGAAATAGCTTCGAGCGAAAGGGACGAACGGTCACACAACCAAGAAGAGACTAGTTTTTAAACAGCGATCAGAAACAGTGGTTGGAAACACAGATGCCCCTCAACCACGTCATCTTATCCTTTTGTTCAGCTGACTCTAAGATCCTTGCAGAAAGCATTCAGTTCCCTATAGAGCTTATTGGATTCCTTTTGGATGGCCCAGCCCCGCTTGTTTACGAAAAGAATTGATGACAAGACATGGCCGGCTAAAAACCCAGCCGATAGTAACTTGAAGGGTCACGCGTACAACAATTAATGAATGCCCACACGCATTCATTGAGCGGATATTGTGCGATCAAATTTCCATCATAGCTATGACGAAATCGGAAAAAATATAAACGTTTAAGATACGAAAAACTTTGAAATATAAAATTAAATGTTAGCGTTTATATTTCTGTTTCATGATAAAAACATTAGTAAATAGATATAATTGACAGAAAAATATTTTAGATAAATTGCTAGTAATAAAAATGACTTAATTCGCATGTCATCGGTCGTCAACGTGTTAAACTAACTGTATGTCTCAGATGTCTTAAGATATAACAGAATGAACTAAACCTGCTGTTTAATGCGTGTCCCAAGATATATCACTGTCAATTTGTATTACTAGGAATGCGCACGTTTCATTGATTTTTGGTTATGTTTCAGCAGTAAGCTTTCAAGAGGATTTTTATAAAAGAAATACAACAGCAGTAGTGGTAATGTTAACGTACTCCTTCCTTCTATAAACGAATTTGCCAGAGTCATTGGTTCTATCACCTCCCTTTTAGCAAGGAATATTTAAGAAGACTTTCTAATGAATTGAATTGAAGAAGAATAGTTTGTATTATTAAAGTTGTTCATTTACAAGGAACAACAAGACATTGTTAAATTTTTGCATCGAGGTTGCTGAATAATTACTCAGGTAGTGGGTGACAGCAGGTGAGTGCCAAAAAACCAACTGCCTCACTAGGTTCTACAGCTGCTCAGAATTGCAAGTGCAACAGCATGCAGCCCTTGGATAAATATGAATGGGTTAAATAGATGAAAATGGAGAGAATACCAAACTTAGAATGATAATAATCAGTCACATAGTAATGTGGTTCCATGATTTTCTTTTCTTTAACATCTGCAGTTTCCTTTCTGTATTAATTAATCTATAATTCTTTCAATGAATCACATTATCGAAATATTATGAACAGTGTTGCTCCAGATTAATTCAGGTGTTTAGATAGTTAAACTTCTTTCTAATAATAATGGCATAGTTCTAAATACCGCACCCAGCGAAATCTAATTTCTTTTCGTCTCAACGCGCAAATCTTTTGAGGCAGGGTTAGACAGGGCCAAAACAAAAAAAATTGCCATTTTCTTTCGACGGGAATTGGATTAGCGATAGCCATTCTTAATGGAATGATTTTGGCCCTGAAAAGGGCCTTTTTTTTAAAGAGCCGAGTTGCGATACCAAGATCTTAGGCACGTTCTCCTCGAATACGGCGCGCCAGTTGGATGTCTTTCGGCATAATGGTGACTCGCTTGGCGTGGATGGCGCACAGGTTGGTATCCTCGAAAAGACCGACGAGGTAAGCCTCGCTGGCCTCCTGAAGAGCCATGACTGCCGAGCTCTGGAAGCGCAGGTCAGTCTTGAAGTCCTGAGCGATCTCACGCACCAAGCGCTGGAAGGGCAACTTACGGATGAGAAGTTCCGTGCTCTTCTGGTATCTTCTGATCTCACGAAGAGCCACGGTACCTGGCCGGTATCGATGCGGCTTCTTCACGCCTCCGGTGGCCGGTGCACTCTTGCGAGCTGCCTTGGTGGCGAGCTGCTTCCGCGGAGCCTTGCCTCCTGTGGACTTGCGGGCGGTCTGCTTCGTACGGGCCATGTTCCTGTTTGCAGATGCAAAAGAAAAACAATTCAGTGAACGGGCACTCCAATCCCTATTTTATACCTTCGCAGAACGGCGTCCGTAAACTGCAGCCTGATTGGTTGCCGCCTTTTCAGAATCTGGCCACGATGTCACGTGGAAAACCGATATAAAAGACGAGGAAAAGCAGACGGCCAATGATTCTGATCTCATCAGCTACAGAGATGACCGGACGAGGAAAAGGAGGCAAAGGCTTGGGAAAGGGTGGCGCCAAGCGTCATCGCAAAGTTCTTCGCGATAACATCCAGGGAATCACCAAACCAGCCATTCGCCGTCTAGCCCGTCGTGGTGGCGTGAAGCGTATCTCCGGCCTTATCTACGAAGAGACCCGAGGCGTGCTGAAGGTGTTCCTTGAGAACGTCATTCGCGATGCCGTTACCTACACCGAGCACGCCAAGAGGAAGACCGTCACCGCCATGGACGTCGTCTACGCCCTCAAGAGGCAGGGACGTACCCTGTACGGATTCGGCGGGTAGACTATCTTCTGCACCAACCTAGGAGTCAACAACTCGGCCCTTTTCAGGGCCACCAAACTGTCCATAAGTTAATCTGCTGAGCAAAAAAAAAGCCAATACTCTGTCCGAAAGAAATTCCACCCTTTTTTTTTCTATTTTGCGGGACTGCAGAGGCTCCTGGAAAGTGATAAACCAACCAATACCCTGTCGAAAAGACAACCCCTGTAGGTCGGACCGTACCGCAGAGGAGCCACGGCTTGTGGAAGGTGATACGTGATAAAACAACCAATGAAATTATAAGGACAGGTAAAAAGAATAATGATAAAGAATCTTCTGGATGAAAAAAAGAAAAAGTCAACCGCAATCAAATTTCCCACAAATTCTTCATTGCGGGGTTTTCATCTCTCGTTCTGCCAGTGCTTTCATTTTTTTTTTCTATCCCCTGCTCCCTTTTTCATACTAACTGCAGATGATATCAACCTGAATTTAAAAGAGGTCCTCCCCTGCATGATGTCGCCATCTGGTGGTAGTGATGGAACGTCAGTGATACTAACAACACAAACGTTATGCTAACTGCTACGTCTCAGACCACTGGCCAATTTCCCCCCCCCCCCCCCGTCATTTTCCTCCCAACTTCTTCCGACGATGAATTTGGCCAGCAAAAGGGAATTAGCAGTACAGATATCTTAACCAGAGCTATTTATGGCCCTGAAAAGGGCCGTTTGGTGATGGCAGAGGTCCTTAAGCCTTCTTCTCGGTCTTCTTTGGCAGAAGCACCGCCTGGATGTTAGGCAAGACACCTCCCTGGGCGATGGTAACGCCGGAGAGAAGCTTGTTCAACTCCTCGTCGTTACGAATGGCCAACTGAAGATGACGAGGAATGATCCTAGTCTTCTTGTTGTCCCTAGCGGCATTCCCTGCCAACTCGAGTACTTCAGCTGCCAAATACTCCATGACGGCGGCCAAATAGACAGGGGCGCCAGCGCCGACGCGCTCAGCGTAGTTGCCCTTGCGGAGGAGACGATGGATACGTCCAACGGGGAACTGAAGTCCGGCTCTGCTAGAGCGAGATTTGGACTTGCCCTTGACTTTTCCTCCCTTTCCACGTCCTGACATGTTGATATCGATTCCTCAGCGACACGAAACAAAGCACCTTGAGGTCTTTGCTCCTTAATAAAAAGCAAGGCTTCGGATCCAATGTATATATCTGTACTGGCGCCTCCTCGCTCTCTGCCTGGGATTCCCACTTAATCTGACGCCATTGGCCTAGTATCCCTAGGTTCGCTGGTTGGAAACTTCGGTCACATATATACAATGTCAGAAAATTTTTCCGCTCATCATCAGATCTTTCTCTGACTCTAGACGTGCACCATGCCACCAAAGACTAGCGGAAAGGCTGCCAAGAAGGCCGGTAAGGCCCAGAAAAATATCTCCAAGGGAGACAAGAAGAAGAAGCGCAGGAGGAAGGAGAGCTATGCCATCTACATCTACAAGGTGCTCAAGCAGGTCCACCCAGACACTGGAATCTCCAGCAAGGCCATGAGCATCATGAACAGCTTCGTTAACGACATCTTCGAAAGAATTGCCGCCGAAGCTTCCCGCCTTGCTCACTACAACAAGCGCTCTACCATCACCAGCAGGGAGGTACAGACTGCTGTGAGGCTTCTCCTGCCCGGAGAGCTTGCCAAGCACGCCGTCAGCGAGGGCACCAAAGCTGTCACCAAGTACACCAGCTCCAAGTAAATACTTGGTGGATGGCGTAGCATCACAAAAAACGGCCCTTTTAAGGGCCATAAATAGCTCAAATTAAGATATATGTACTGCTTATTCCCTTTTGCTGGTCAAATTCGTCGTAGGAAAAAATTAAGTTGGAAAATCAAGTAGTGATAAAAGGACGATTCCGTAAACGTCGGAGACGGCCCCAGATGTAGCTTCAGTATTGTTAATATCTAAAAAGAATGATATGGTCAGAGGTGACTTAACTTCTTGTCGAAACCGTCCCCGTTCCATCTCCATAAACTCCTCCACTTTCATCTCACCGCGTATGCCTCATGCATTACATGGCAACTCCGCTCACCTTCCCGATTCGGCATTTTCCCCCCTACTTGCCAGTATTAGTGCGGCCCGCACGCGCACGGATAACCTTCCGTGCCACTCCGGCTCCCTTCCTGTGGGTTTCCCCGCGCTTCTCGAGTCTTCCCCCATCCCTTCGCTCGAGTGCAGGGGGGGGGTTGCTGAATTGGCCTGATTGTATTTCATCCTTCCTCTTTCTTTCTTTATTATTATTGTTATTTTTTTTTAATGACCTCCGCGGGGGTTGGGTGAAAGAAAATGATGCCGCATGTGACTGAAGAACAAATGCCGCATATGCCTGGGGAATGAATGCCGCTAACGGTGGGAAATGAATGCCGCTTAACGGCGGAAAATGAATGCCGCATAACGGTGGAAAAAAATGAATGCCGCATAACGGTGGAAGATAAATGCCGCCTTAGAAGGGGGAAAGTTAATGCCGGTTATGTTTTTTTTTTTTAGTGGAGAATAACCTACCGTTCATTTACTAGTGAAAAATGATGTCAGCCACTAAAGAGTGGGAAAGGAATGTAGAAAATACATGGAGCTTCATTAAACAAGCATGTTCATCTACTTCAGAATTGCTACTTATTACAGGAATCCAAGATAACGTATTGCTCGGACGCCGAGCTAATTACACGTCTCCCTCTTTCCCCGCAATGGGAAAAGAAAGATATGCGGCGAAGACGCAAAAGATTTCATTATGAAAATTAGAAAATGAGTAAGCTGACCCTCCTCGCACGATGTTCGCTGGGAACAACTCCCAGTTTTCCGGCGGTGTGTCGTTCGAGGACCAAATAAATGAAATAAATGAAATATACCCTCCCCTACCTGCGAGCATCCTTTTTCGCTATCGATGAACGCCTCTTTCATGAAGAGTACGCCATCGTGGTGTAATTAGGCTACGAATGCGCGGGTAACGACGATACCTCTCGCTTAGGTACGGTGTCTGCGACGCTGAGCATTACGGCCTGCGTCGAAGTAATGACACCTTTTAACATGGTATCTTTCGCTGCCGGGGCAGATATAGTTTGCAGGAATGAAAACAGGAAATAAGGAGTCCGAGTCAGGGTGATTAGCGTGCGAAAATGAAATGCAACAAAGTCGGAAGAGTGCCTCGACGTCCGCCGCGATTACGCCGGCTGGCGCCGATGCATACTAATCGGAAATGAAACCGCGACCGTCGCCGTCGATCGTTCAATTCTGGAACAATTCAGGTGAAAGGGAAATAATACAATGTTGTCGCCGTTCGACTTTGTTGAAAGACGATGCAAAAGCATGCAGTATCGTGGGTCGAGGCGCCGTGAGGCGCGAGGCAGGCGAGGAGCCGTTCGACAAGGGGGTCGTTTGCCGGCGCCTCTCCGGCGCCATCAGCCGCCTAGCGACGTTGCCTTCCAGTAGCTGATGAGAAGAAGGATGAATCTCGAGAGGGGAATGGTCATCAAAGGGGTACGATGCGGAAATTGAGGGCGGATAGGCTTTAATCAACGTCCCGACGGTCGGGAGACGGACATGGACCACTTGATGAAGCTACAGCTCGTCACAGGCCACAGCCGCCGGTCAGGGTACCCGCGCATCGGATGGCTGTAAGACCCACCCTTCCACCCAACTTCGGCGCCTGCCCAAGGCGACTCCCACACTCGCAAAAAAAGCATTCTCTGTCGGGAATCAAAGTACGGAGCAACCGAGAACAACATATCTCCAACGTTTTCGCGCGATGATATCGTTCCGAAATGGTACGCGCTCAGTTAATTGCGCTACGCCAAAAATTTGGTATTTTAGCGTCTGTTATTTTCAATTGCAGAATCGGTATGGCAGACACAGCAGCAAGTGCAGCAGCAGCAGCTTCCCCACCGTCCCAGCCAGCCGGCACCGTGGCCGTCAAGCCCCTGCCGGCGTCCGCCGCCTCCTCCGCCTCCAAGAAAGGAGGGGCAGCTAAGGGCGGAGCGAAGAAGGCCCGAGCAAAGCCCTCCCATCCTCCCACTTCGGAGATGGTGAACAACGCCGTCAAGAGCCTGAAGGAGCGCGGGGGATCTTCCCTGCAAGCCATCAAGAAATACATCGCGGCCAGCTACAAGGCCGACGCGGAGAAGTTGTCTCCTTTCATCAAGAAGTACCTGAAGGCGGCCGTCACCGCCGGAACTTTGGTGCAGACCAAGGGAAAGGGCGCCTCCGGCTCCTTCAAGCTGAGTTCTCTCACCCTTAAGGAGAAAGCCGCACCCGCTGCGGCCGCAACCAAGGCCAAGAAGACGACGACGGCCAAGAAAGGAGTGAAGAAGGCAGCCAAGCCCGCGGGGAAAAAGTCGGCAGGAGCAGCAGCTTCCTCCTCCGGCGCGACCAAGCGGTCCGCACCCAAGGAGCGCAGCAAGTCCGCGCCCCCCGCCAAGAAGGCTAAGAAGCCCGCCGCGGAGAAGCCCAAGAAGAAGGCCGCGGGAAAACCAGCTGCCAAGGCAGCCAAATCCCCGTCTAAGGCGAAGAAGGCGACGAAACCTCGCGCTCCCAAGCCAAAGAAGACTCCGACTAAGGCTAAGCCCGCAGCGAAAAAACCAACGGCGCAGAAGAAGAAATAAATGCTTCCTCCGCGGAACGTCCTTCGTGGCGAAGGAAAAACTAAGGTCCTTTTCAGGACCATCAAATACTTCATTTGAAACGCTCTGCCAAATTAAAAAAAAAATCAATACTTCAGCCAAAAAGAACGACTGAAGTGGGAACGAGGGGGCACGTAAGAAAGGGTTGCCTTGAGGAGAAGTTAGGCTGAGATCAGATGGATTACGACAGAGAAAAAAAAATGATCATTGAAAGATGGAAAAGTATACTCCGGGTATGGAATACAGGGAGATTTCAAAGGCGTTCTTATAATACCTATGAAGCGGTATGTAAAAATTCGGGGGTAGACTCCCTCGCGGACCTTTTGTTGACGGCTGATGATGTCCTCTATCCGAATGGATTTCTTAATCTATTCCTCACAGATCATGTAAAAGTGTGGGAGAGAAATATATGGGTTTCGAATTGTTGTTTGCCGAGAGAACCGTCTAAGCGATCGATTTAAACGAAACATGCGACGCTTTGCTCGAGGTTCTCTCGAATTGTTACCTCCGAAATCATTATTACTCAGTGTTTCTCAACGTTTTGCACTTTCGAAGAAGAACAGAATTTCGCCGAACCCCAACCTTCAACCAATGCTTTTAAATTTTCACAAACGAGTATTACAACGTTTGTTGGTATCACACCATAATCAGTTTATTAGAGATACAATTAATGCCCTATTTACCTGTAAGCACATTCAAATCGATGACTTCTTTGCGAAACAAATTTTATCGTGGCACCCCTAACAATCAGCTGCGGCGCCCCAGTGTGCCGCGGCACCCAGGTTGGGAACCACTTCCATAACTCGTAATTACGTGGCCTCGCGGACTTCTTCGATGTATGGTGAACTTTTCTTGGGTTTCCAGCCGGGTTATTACGGAGTTCTCATCCGACGTTTTTGCGACTATCTCCGTCGCCATCTTCAGGGATCCTGATCGACTCGACTCACGAAGATAGCGAAGGTGATAGTCGCAGAAACGTCCGATGAGAACTCCGTAATAACCCTGCTGGAAACCCAGGAAAACTTCACCATGATTATTCGCCGGGAAAGCTTCAAATATTTCTTTGATGTAATCGATGACCTATATCCGAACGAATTTCCTGTTCTTAGATAATATAAAAACCTTTTGAATTGAATTGGAAGATTTAAGAAAATCATCAAGGGATGATTTAAGAGAAAGGTAAAAATCGACTACTTGACGTGCATCCGTTTCTTCTTTTTTGATATATAAATTTGAAGAAATTGACGCACGACCTTTTGATCTGGACCATTTTAAAGAAAAAATTCTAAGTTTCTTAAGCTGATCCTACCTAGTTTTTCGCCTACAGTTTGAAATCTCTCACGTTAAATGTTTCACTAACATATTTCGGGAAAATCTTCCCATTTTCTCGGGATGCTGCCGTGCCTACCAATTACATTGTTAAACCTCGAAATACTATTGGTATTCCTATCCATATGGGTTTTAGCGAGGAGACGGAAATGATTTTCATAATTCGTTGCATCATTTACAAGAAAGAATACCTAATGAGCTGAAATACTATGAGCAAATTCCAATATTAGTGAAATAGAAACGGCATGAAAATATGAGGATCGTGCTGGACGTTTCAATAAACAAACCGATCATGTAAATGATTTATGAAGTGAAGGATTGGGCGACAGGTTGCGGGATATAGGTAGAAATGTGGAGGACTTGAGGACGGTTTGGTAAGTATGGAGAGAAAGAGAGCTTTAAAAGAATCACAAAAAAGTAATAACGGACGGCTACGATGCCCGTCCGTTGGTCTGATTGTCGTGCTATTAACCGACGCGAATAACTTGATGTATGATGCACATAGAAAATTGAAATCCAGCAGATATTTATATGAGCTACTCAGAATTTGTTTATTTGGGGTTGACATGGTATTTTAAGAAACAAATGACCGTTTATGGCGCTATTTTGAAGGGGGAAATACTGCGTTTTCTCCGAATAAATTCTAATTTAATAAAACTTCACCTACTTTGTGGAGTTAAAATTTAAAAAAATATACAATTCACATTACTATAATATGTATCAGAGACTTCGGCCAGCTAAAAATGGGTAGAATAATGTTTAACAAATAATTTTTTTTTATATGACAGATTTGTATTTACGTACATCACACAAAGCGACAGCTACATTTTCAAGAACGAGGATATTTTAGAGAAGAAAGGATGGATAGATAGATAGATATACGTCTTTATTAGGGCGAGATTGAGACTAAACAGTCTCCTCTTCCATCTAACCCAAGGAAGGCTATTGCGAGGGAGAAAAGGTGAATGGGAAGGAGAAAGGGAGGAGAACGGGAGGGAGGTGAAAAGGAGACCGGGAGGGAGGGAGGGGACCTGGAGGAAGGAAGGAGAGAGGAAGGAGAGCGGGAGGGAGAAATGAAGAAGGGGAGGGAGAAGAGGACATTGTGGGAGAGAAGGGAAGGAGTTTGCGGGGAGAAAGGAAGGAGATTGCGGGGGAGAAAGGAAGGCTATTGCGGGGGAGAATAGAAGGAGATTGCGGGAGAGAAAGGAAGGAGAGCGGGAAAGAAAGGAAGGAGGGCGGGAGGGAGGGAGGAGAGCGGGAGGGAGGAGAGCGGGAGGGAGGAAGAAAGGAGAGCGGGAGGGAGGAAGGAAGGAGAGCGGGAGGGAGGGAGGAAGGAGACCGGGAGGGAGGAAGGAAGGTGACCGGGAGGGAGGGAGAAAGAAAGAAAGGGAGGAAGGAATGAAGGTGACCGGGAGGGAGGAAGAAAGGAGACCGGGAGGGAGGGACGGAAGATAACGGGAGGGAGGGACGGAAGATAACGGGAGGGAGGGACGGAAGAGAATGGGAGAGAGGAATAGAAGAGAATGGGGAGGAAGGGAAGAGAATGGTAGATGAAGGGAGGAATAATGATAAGTACCTAAATTTTTATACATTATGTGAACACACCCGTCATATTGGACGGGCAATTACGCTAGTAATTTTATGAAATGATGGGATCACCATAAAATGATTCAAAAGATATTCGATTAAGATCTGAAAAAATCAGGAAAATTAGCCTTCATCTGCTTTGTGTTTCATATCTGTGTCTTAGAAAGTTATCTTTGTTTTACTTATATCGTTAAAATAATTATTATCGGAGAGGCTAAATGATTATCCAGGTATTTACTGAGAATTGGATGAAATTTGAAATAACAGGTCAATGTATGAAGAGTCAGCAGAAATTTACTTGAAATATTGAGAAAGTTATAAGTTATTTAGAACTTCTGGAATCTAACTTAATAATCTAATTACTTTACTTAAACTCTTTTTAATGCGTAAAACAGGACAAAACGTGAATGAAGTCAATTGACCATTAAAGGAAAATGTGTAGTAAGTTACTAGGAACTAAATACTTACAACAACTGCAATGAGTTTCAACTATATTACGATATCGCACTTTTCATTAAACTGTGTTATTTCAGAAAATAGGCTTAATTAAAAGAACTTTAACTAAATGTCTTAAAATTTCATTTTCTATATCTTATTAGAAAATAGGTTCGGAATATTTGCTGGTTAATCTTTCAAATAAATCCACCGATAATTGACGCCATATTAACTTTCATGAATTCTCAGCATGCCGCATGAGTAGATCGTACAAAATGTTTTACAATCAATTGTAATTTTAAAATGTTAATCATTTCTGTACTGCAGTTCCTTTTAATCCTACACAAATACTACCTCCTCTTCCTCCATTTCTGTTAATTACCATGACCTTTTCCACCCACCCTCAAACTGCTTAATAGATTCAGCAAATGTACAGAAGCCTGATCCGTATTAACGCACCAAAATGGTGCTTTTGATGCATGAATACGAGGCCAAACATAGAACTCAACAATTGGGGCAACAATGCCAAAATAAATTAAATGCGAGGAAACTTGCGGAAATCGTACTGGATCGTAATTATCGCATATTTTCCTGTATTCCCCGCTTAACTAAGCAAAATATCTCATCCTTGAGATAATGAAGATGTTAACGAAGAAGGTCTACGTGTCAAGAAATGGCTTTTGGCGTTTCATATATGCTATGCGAATTTATAACTCCGTTAAATTAAAAGGCACACCGCAAAAATAACAATCTTTCCTCTCTCGCTCTCCTCCTTTCTTTCTTCCTCTCTCGCATTAAAGCATTCTTTCCTTACGCATATAGTATAGGGATTGAGAAGGCAACGAGAACAATCATCACGAGGTACCTCATCGTTGGCTTTATATACAAGAATCAAGCCTTTTTATTCTTTAACCTTGTCGATAAATTTGTCCAAGTTAAAATGTCGTACGAGTCGAGCGTTAAACACGTCAAAAATATCGCGATCTAGCTTCATATTTCACCCGATAAGTTGGGCACTTCAGCTGTCGTGGATGAGCGCCACGTATCCGAGTGAAAGACGCAGAGAATAAGAGACTCAGTCAGCAAGGAAGTCATTCAATTCCTCCGGTAAAGATTGAAGACTAATTCCGTGAATTAAAACTCGTGCAGAATGGCGCATGACACATTTATCCGATACTTGGAAGTGATGGCCACGACAATCCGTTAAACGCGGACGGAAAATCAATTTCCTTAAACAATTTAATATTTCAGAACTCGCGAACAGCCGAAGGAACTGGTTAGAAATTCTATCTGATTACATGTCCAAGTAGGGAATTGATACATTAGATACGGTATTTCCCTTCTAAATTACGGAACTCCAGAAACAATACACAAATGCAGAAAGCATCACCACGCTCAGAGGATAACCATATTTTTAATCTTACTTCCCGGTCAACAGAACACTAAAATCCGGACTTATAAAATTTAACTTTTTAAGCACAAAAAAAATTGTAGTGGTGTTATATCAAAATAAGGGAAATAAAATTAAATATTATTCAAGTTAAATTTCGAACGTAAACGATTTTATTACTTAAATATGTACGCATAAAAACATAATCAAATGCAATAATACTTAAAATTTGATGCATTATTATTACTTGTCCGAAGCATAATTCCGACGATGCAGACTAAAGATGTCTAAGTATAAGAAATGGAAATATACAACTTTTTATAAATACCATGAATAATATATAGAAAAATATACTCGATTCGTAAGTCTACCAATTAAATTGGAAATAAAACTTAAACAGATTATTAAATATTAAGAATACGGCACATTATATTACTGTCGCGGTTTGCGGAACGACTTATTAATTACGGAAAGGTGTTAAAATCTCGCCCGCACGTCCCCGGACACCCTAAAAAAAAGAGGACATGTCCGGAAAAAACCGGACGTCTGGTAATCCTAGATGACCAATGCCCAAGTAACTTCTCAATACTTTTCCTCTAAAATGCTTCTTTTAATCCTTTACAAGATATGAGAATTTATTCAAACATATTGTATTTAAATATCCAAAATTCATCCGGCCCAGTGAGGCATCACCTCGGCATTTCCATGGCAAAAGAATCACAACCGAAAAACATCGTTTTAACAACTTGAAATCCCCGCTGAAAAACGAAACATTTAAACAGGGCAAATGAACGGAAAAGAATCGAAGAAACCATTAGGCATAACAACACTCACGAATTAATACTGAAGAACATCGCAAATAAATACACAAGATATTTTCGGCTCGTAATTTGCGGAAACAGCTAACCGTTCACGCGGAGCAAACGAAATACCACTGAAAGATATATACGTCGTTCTAAACGCGCACATCACGCGGATCAAGGATATGCTGGCTATCGCTGTAACACGAATTATAGGCCGAACTACTTGGGATGTTCCTGTCATGTACGGTTAACGCGCGCATCGCGAACTTTGGAGTACAATGGAGATATTACGAACCAAGCACATAATAAGCAGAAAGAAAACTACTTCCCTTATTAGACTCCATATGTGGCTGTACACCGGATACAGCTGACGAGCGGTCGAGGAAGATGAAGTCGTCCTCTCCGGGAGCCCATCGATGTTGTCTCCGATGTCTTCCAGAAGCTCCGTCCCAGTCCGTGGGAAAACGGTCTGCCACCTTCGAATGCCTAAATGGAATGAGTCCCGTGACGTAGGCGGAGGGACTTGTTAGCGGAGTAGGGGAACTCCAAGGTTCTGGGAGGGAGGGGAGTAAAGCGTTCTTCCAAGGGTTCGGGGCGCCGATAACTCGCCCGATAAATGTATCCGCCGCGACATGAGCACATCACGCCAATTAAGTAACATTGTTACTTTGTAGCTATTCACACTGCTTACATCGTCTCGCCCACGCATTCTCCCTTGCAGCAACTGGAATTACGAACACCGCGGCGGTCGTTGAAAATTTAGAGAATGTCACGCTTAACCAAAAGCTATTTCTTAAGTGGAAGTGCTTCAATTTAAATCCCCCAGTCAATTTACTGAATGAAATAAATTTATGTAATGTAATTATAAGTTATAATTTAGCATCGAAGTAGCGAAACACGGACCGAGGTAGTTCGACAGAGAGATTTTCTCGCAAGACATCGCCACCCTTTGTTTTTCGCTGAAAACAACCGCCTAGTCCTTATCTCACTCTCTCAATCTCGCTACCGACTTGAGGGCTGAGGTTCCTCGGGTGTGAGTGGGTCAGAGGAGGATGGCGGGGGGTAGAAGAGGAGGGTGGGGGAAGAGGAGGGTGGGGGGAGAGAAGATACGGATGGGGATTTCCCCAACGTTTCTCGCCCTTTCCATATCGCCGACGGGCATTAGACGGCCCCCTGACTGCCCCTTTTTGTCTGGTACGCGGAAGATGCTACGGTTAAAATTCGCCTACAAATGCGACGGCATTTTTCTTGGTGGCTGTCTCTCGCCCTATTTTTCTTCCACGTGCGAGTTTCTTCTTGCCCTTGCCCCCCCCCCCCCCCCCCCCCCCCGACAGCCCCACCCTTTTTGCTTCTCCCGCGCTTAACCACTCGGGGAAATATCGAAATCCTTCGCAAGCAGAAGGTAACCGAACGGAAAAATATATTTCTTTCAGCGAACCACGATCCGAACAACAAATTTCTGCGGAGATGGTTCGCTTCGAGAATAATAGGAAACGTGTATTTGCCCGTCATAAATGGCGATTGTGCATTACTTGCAAATAAGATTGAACTGCATGAAAGAAATTACCCTTCAGCGACGGTGTTGATTTAATTTATAGTCTATCCCACGGACATTTAGTACGGAGACAATCATTCTTCTTTATCTCTATTCAACGGATTTGCATGCAATTTTCATGTAATTACAATAATACTGTTGTTATTATACCTGTTTATTTTCGTTGTGATATTCTTATAAACTATTACAATATCGCTCGGCGAATAGAATATCAAAGAATGATTAGCGTAATAGTATTCATTTTAGGCATGCGAGATTTGTTTTGTTGCCTCCAACTAAATTCTAATGGCATGGTCAAGATATTTGTAAAGACTTCAAATCTCTTCTTCTTCGTTCTCATAACTACGCAGTAACCGTCTCCGAGCGGACCTTCCCTCTCTGGCTCTGCCCCGCAATCTCTCGCACACAAATTCATGGCACTCAAGAATTGTTTACAAAAAGCACCAGATGGACCTACAGCGTGAACGAGGGTGGCAAACGTCGTCTCAAAAACTAGTCCGCATTTCCTTTCCCCTCGCACGATCTTTTTGCCGAAAGGAAGCTTAAATCCGTAAATGTCCCTTTGGCTCTATTATTTGAGAAATACAATGACTTGATTACAAACATTATGAATATATAGAGATTATAACTTTATTTTAATTACCTCATTAGTTTAATTTTGTGTGGTAAGCCTCGAAAAGGAAACACGTTGCCTCTCGTATTTTTGTATTGTTCCGCATATCTATTAGTTTCTTCTGCTATATATTTTTGTTATAAAATAGTTCAAAACATTGAACAACATAAACCACACATTAAGCAACATTCAGAGCTCTGCAGTTTCCAATAAATACCTCCTGTTGTGCAATTCTTCGTCCCTTTTCTTTTCATCTTCACTATCTGGCAGGTTTATGAGTTCGTCTGCAACTGCAACATCATCAATATAAATAAAACCACTATCTTTCTCCGACATTTATATAGAAGAGAAAACCTTCGCCTTTTACAATTAAAATACCATTTGAAAATTGATCCAGAACTCTTCTCACAAGAATAAATTAAAACAAAAGCGGCATGTCAAGAAATGGAATTAACTTGAAAAGGAAACGCTTCACAATTTCTATATGCCTAACACTAAAGTACGTGAATTTTATATTGTTACCTCTTATTGCGCACAGAACGTTTCCTATAAATCTATTCATACAATTTTTATTTTTCCTGTTCACAGTTAGTTATTAGAGACAGATTCCGGAGAAATTTTCCACAAATACCTTAAAACATGCTAAAAAATTTCATCTCTGTAACTTACTTCATCAACATATAACAATGAATAATTGATTATTCATGTTCTATCTCATTGTTATTAGCTCGCTAGAAATGCATTGTTCAAATTTCTAAAGAGAGTAGAATTTTCTAAAATATTAGGGCAGATGCGATAATCATTATCGGCATAAATGCAAATCACCTAAACGAGGAAATGTTTTCGCGTGAGAATGCGTAAAATATTCGAGATAACTATGTAGATGATAGGTGCACTTAAAAAATGCAAACAACGTTTGTTGAATGTGTACATCCGCAAGCATAAGTCTAAGTTATATCACCATTAAGCTCAGATGCCCGTTGAATTTCAACAGATTCCGTGAATATCCCGTAAAACACTGGTTTCTTGAAGGTATGTATGGGACAATGTCCGCATATCACACATCTAACGAAGTAAAGGTTAATTTCGTCGTTATCGTCTTATTGCACAACATCAAATGTTGATTGAAGTCACATGTCTAGTTTGCCATGGAGGAAGTGGGCTTTTGTTAAATGATTGCAGCGTATATTTTCATCAAAAAACACTTCCGAAATATACATTTATTTGTAGGAAAGTGTACATACAGTGTATCACAAATAGACGCGTTTCGTGCGATGGAATATTTGAAACTGTACGAAATAATTTGCCCGAACACACCATAAAACAGCAAAACACCAAAACCCGATTAGATTTCTATATTACGTAATTTCAATGATTAATACCGCACAACGTTATCAGAAGTTATGCCATGGAAATACTAAATTTTTATTTACAGATTTATTTCCTTACCAGTTTTAAATCGAGAATTATATAAAACACCTCACTTGAGTTGTCATATTTCCGTTTCCGTTCTTTTCTTCGCCGTAGATAATCCATTTTCTTCCGCTTACAAAGTTATTAAATGCATTTTGCAATTATATCAGATCTTATTGACTTCAGTAACCAATAAGATTATTTACGTTGACAACAATTAGGTAGCTATGCGTGATTTTTTCCAATTTTGTTTGTTCGATTTTCTTCGTAACGGCTACTTCTACGATAGAAATGTATAGAAAAATACTCTACGTTACTTGTTCTAGAAGTTTCCATTCGGTAAAAGTCGAGGCCGAACATGCGGACGGACAGACGGACAAACCGAAGCTCAAGCTGGAAGCGAAACGATACTAAAAAGCGACATTATCTATTTATGAGCTCCTATTTAAAAAAAGTGAGCAGTTTTTACGCTTCAAAATGTACATTTGGCGATATTTAGGAAGGTATTCGAATTCTAACTTCGATGAAAATGAACTTTGTACTTTGAGGCAAACGATCGTTTAAGACCCGAGTTTGAATCTCGGATTCTATTAATACGAAAATGCAAATTAAAAATGTGCAGCACTCCTTCCCATGTAATTAAAATGGAAAAAATAAACAAGGGAAATTTCTTTCTTCATCTTAACTTAGTACGTCGTAGGAATTCATTTTCCGCAAATAGCATCAGCTGAGGTGTTGAGATCTGTAGTTGGTTGTTCTCAAATTGATCACGACAATAGCGCCTACAGGTAAAGATTTGGAATGTTCCCGTTGTTCATGATTTTTTCCCAAGTAAACATCAAAAACAGAACTGCTGGACATCCTGTTTTTGTACCCAAACCTTACAGCTTTTCTTTGATAAATATTTTTGCTGGATTGTGTTTCACCATGGCTTCGTTCTGTGAAGTCTTTGTAGAAGAAACCCCATGGGCAGAAACATTTTATAAGCATATTCATAAGTGGCCTAGTTTCGAACATTCGGTCTTGGGATTTCCCTAATATTAAGCCGTTTGATTTCTAAATATCGATTTCCTGAGATACTATCGTACAA
>JAJPWW010000570.1:0-23306 GCA_028673005.1 Tanypteryx hageni | reverse complement strand
GACCATTACACTTTCATATCATCCCGCTAGTTATGGCGAAGTGGAGAATTCAGTAAAGACTGTTAAGAAATGGCTGAAGCATGCGGTACTTGCAAAAACAAACCCAGAACTAGTTTTAAGTCAATTCCTATTGGCTTATAGGAGTAGTGTACATATGACAACTAATGAATCCCTTGCTAAGTTAATTTTTAACAGGAATTTAAGTATGAGGCTGGACTTACTTAGGCCATCGTTATCTGAGACTGTACATAGTAAGCAGGCTAAGCAAACTGCCAATACCGGTGGCAGTAAAACTAGACAATTATTTATAGGACAGCCTGTATTGATTAGAGACTATAGAGGGAAAACTAAATGGTTGGAAGGAATAGTTTTAAAAATGTTAAACCCTGTATCATATCTTGTAAAACTAGAGTCTGGTATTGTACGGAAATGTCACATTGATCAACTGATTGGTATGCATTCTCAGTTAGACACAAGTGTTCACCAGTTGGTCAATTCTATTGAGTTGCTGTTGCCTTATGCAGCTGATGTAGATTCTGAACAGGTGACTGGTGCAAATGGAACTCAAGTGGTTCGGGATATTGTCTCTCCCAGTTCCCTACCCAGTCCAAGAATACCATGTACCTATAGGAGAGTGACCCTGCCTATTACCTCACCTTCTAATAATGAGAGATCAGCTAATCCACAGCCAGAACAAACCAATATACGTCGATATCCATTAAGGGATAGGAAACCTGTTATCAGGTTGGATTTGTAAACTATTCAGGGTTGACTTAAATTGTTAATTTGTTGATTTTAATTTTGTAAGGGAATGGTTTATTGTTATTTGTAGTTAATGTTAATTGTGTTTCATATTGTTACGTTTATCCACTGGGGTTGTTTTTTTGATAGTTCATGATTTTTCATTACCAAAATTAAATTGTAAATGTATTATGTATAGATATGTATACAAAGGCGACAGTGAAGTGGAAGAAACATACTTTTTGTATTGGTCAAGGATTTAAGGGGTAAGGAAGTGTAATGTATTCATTATGTGGCAATAAATTCCGATAGTGGAGCCACCTTATGTCATACCTCCCCCTACGTCACCTGTTCACCTGCCCTGTCCTGAGTCATTCCCCAATTGGCTCTGAGTCAGTCGTTCCTTGCCCGCGGTCCTGTCATGTTTGCTATACCATTGGTTACCATGAGTTGGTCATAGTTATTCCCACCTCCTGATCTTTTTAGTGGTATGTATACTGAGCGACTTGTCAAGAGCGAGACCAAATTTCTTAGCTCATTATTTATATAGAATTACTTACCATAAATACCTGTGTATAATGCGCCCTTTTTCGAAATATTTGAGTTAAAAATTAGGATGCATTTAATAGGAGGGTACATAATCTTCCTATTTTCATTAGACCCCATGTTTCCACAATTTTGGCACATTAATTACTGACCGGGTATCCTCATTTTTATTGGTGATTTTTACAAAAAGATAGATAATAGTAAAAATTTGTTAACTAATTCTATAAACATACATTAATTAGATATGAAAAGAATCAATCCAGTATTTATTCATTTTAAAATCCAAGAAATTCTTCATCACTGGACCATTCTTCTTCGATGTTGTTATCGGAATCATCATCTTTGGTATCTTTTGCATCCTCGGTTGCCATGGCACTGTCATCATTGTCCTCCCACACCATATCATCTTCACTACTATCTAAACTATTACTGATGCAACATTTCTTAAAACCTTTTATAATAATATTTGTGGACAATTCATTCCCCGTATTCTCGCATTTCACTGTATATGATTTGCTACATTGTAACTTATCCTTCCTTTTGTTAGCACAATGATGAGCTATTTTACGCATCACATCACCGTACACCGGCGCCCAGTCTGGTGATGAGGTACTGGTACAACTTACTATTAGAAACAATGGCAGCTGATGCCTTTGAGTACACTGGGATTTGATGCTTCTTGTAGAACTACCATCAAGTAATCGTTCTCTACTTTTCTCTCAGCATTCATACATGATTTATTCTGGATTCTTAGAGTCTGTAGTTAATTATGGTTATTTGCTTTCATTTTTATGCACTCCAGAGTGTTCTAATAAGGGTAAAACTGAAGGTTGGGCAAACTCGTTCACCTCAGGCGTGACAAAAATGTATGTAAAACATTTCGACATAGGATTATCGTCATTCCTTCATTTTATAAGCTCAAAGAATGTCATATGCCATACTATGAAATTAATATAATTTGATTTTATGTGTATGTCCTAATACCACTTTTTAAGCAGGGGTGAAGTCAAGCCAGGGCCTCGCCCCAGTACTTTTTTAAGTAACCAGGGCTCAACTTACCTCTTTACAGTGGTCACTATATACATATAACGATCCAACTTTTGTCCCCGCTAGCATTGAAAATATGGAAAAACGCGAGCATAGTCATGGTTACATAAATCTAACAGCCAAAAATATGGGTTGGCCCTTAATTTTTCATTTTCCTTTCACCATTCCTGTACGTCAGTGGTGTACCAGAAAGTGTATAGGCCCCCGCTGGAACAAATTTGAAGTCTCAGAAAAAAATTTCATGTCCTCAGAACACAAAATTGACCTCCTTTTGCCCCCATCCCCTCCACCTACCCACCGCATGAGGTTGCGGGGGTGTCCTGTATGCCACTACTGTCTGCCAATGTCGAATTTACAGCCTCACTCGTGACTTCCTACTGGGTCACCCTGACCCAAGCAGCAAAGTGTGAATCCTACCCGAGCTGCAACTCATAAGGCGTTAACTCACAGATGGCGGCAGCAAGAAACATGAAACAGGTCCTTACCATCACGTTCTATAAGATCCCAAGGGGAGGAAAATGAGAGTATTTGGGAGAAAAGCATGGGATGAGAGAAAAGCAGTTGGTAGAGTGGTAAAAACTCAAGTTAAGGTCAGAGATTTTGAGGCGTTTCAAGGGAAAATGAATTGGAAGGTAGTAGTAGTAGCTCCAATGGGGATGTAGTCCAAAATATTGTTGATAAAACTGAAAATGCCATTACTAGTGTTGCTTATCCACTAATTTGGTCTGAACAGCAATGGTTAGAACGAAGAGAAATACATAAGTGGTTTATCGCTAAAAATGGAAATTTAGGGTGCAGTGAATGCTCATCATTGAACACATTAGGCCCTCATTTAATTCAAGGCTTACATTTAAGTGTCGAGTGGGTAAATTGTACCTTGAATTTAATGGTTTTGACCAAAATCAACAATTAAAGTCTTTACATACCAAAACCTCCGCCCATCAATCATAAAACTCACCATAATGCAAATTTAATAGTAGTTAAGGAACAAGTAAAAAGTGCGGAAAACATTATTTTAAAACAACATGAAGCACATTTGAATACAGCCATGAAATTATTTAACACAGCTTATTATGTAGCAAAATATCTAATGTGGCCACCAAATGACTTTTTCCATATCTGTAATATTTCTAAAATTTCCAAATAGGTTACATAATAATAAATATTTTAAGAAACTGCGAGAAAATTTTAGAATTTACAAAGAACAGAAATAAACTCAGACCATAGCCTTCTAACATTGGATATAGCCACAAAACTTCAACAATTAAGAAAAGAAAAAGGAATGTTACTAAGACGTAACTAAGCATCAATTGTTAACAATAGTCATCGGTGGTGGCAGCAAAAATATAAAATATCTCTTAAACAATGCATTATATGGAAAAATATTTCAAACAAAGGTTGTAAAAAATAAAACTCCCTACAACTTGTATTCCAGTATATTTTTACATTTATCAAATATTAAAGTAATATTTCAAAATAACGGATGTGACAAAAGTAAACACCCACTTCGGGTTGACTGATTTTTACCAAAAACTAACCAATTCTTGTGACTTTCATAAAAATGATAATTATAAAATTTCCTGTTGATCTGATTAATAGTTTTTGAGTTAGAGCACCCACAAAAAGCTATCACACACCAACACACAGACAGACATCATGGAGAAAATGGTCAAAACATGTTCAGGGGACCTCAAAAGGTGTATTTCCATTGAAATCTCGAAGTCGATTTTTTTCATGAATACAATACTTTTTACCTTATACTACTTATATGGAGAAAGTAAAAATGACAGACCTTTCTCTGATTACGAAGATTTGACTCGGTTACAAATAAAGAATGAGCTCGATGTAGGAATAAATCTCCATTCCCGTTACAGTGTTACTGAAATAATAAGGCATATTGCATCAGAATTTAAAAAGAAGCTTACATCGAAATTAATTGCCAAAAAAAGGAAAATTTCAGCAATAATTGATGATTGAACAACACTAGGCAATATGTTGGTTCTAATTGTGTACATAAAAGTCGTCCTTGATGAGAGTGAAGAGTTGATATTTCTTGATTAATTTCTTTGAACAACCAATGTGCAGACACAATAACAAACGCACACTTGAAATGTCTCGACTCCTCTGGTATGACTGAAGCATATTTACAGATGAATTTTTTCTGCTTTGCATCCGATGGCACAAGTGTAATGCTAGGCAAAAAGTCAGGTGTTGGTAAGCAACTACAGGATAAACTGAAACAATCGGGGATAATAATCTGGCATTGTTTGAACCACTGGTTTGAATTAGCTGTTCAAGATAGCATTGAGAACATGAAAGCTATTAATCATTTTAAAAGTTTCATTGATACAATATATGCCCTTTACAATCAATCTCCAAAAAATTCAATCGAACTGAATACACTAGCTTCCTGCTTAACCCTCCAGTTGACAAAAATTGAGCAAGTCTTGTATGTTTGGTGGATTTCAAGCAGCTTTCAAGCTGTGAAATTAAATTGGGCTGTATATCTTGCATTATTTTGTCATTTTAAAGCTGCTTTCAATGATACCGGAAGAACAAGTAATGAACAAAAGAGGTTCATGGGTCTGTTCCAGCGCATAGAGTCTGTCGAATTCCTGAAGGACCAAAGCATAATATATGATGTTCTGGAAGAATTGGCAAATATATTGTTGCAACTGCAAGGGCGGTTTTGCACAATAACCAGAGCTGACAAGCTGATACGGCGATCTATTTGGATTATTGCAACTTCAATGGACAAAACTGGGGAGAAGGAAAGAGAAAGTATAGTTGTATCTGAGAATATGAGTTACCAAGGAATAGGCTTAACACACAACAAACGAATCATCAGTATACATCAATTGCAGTTTTTAACAAGCATTGTAGTTATCCTGGAATTGCGTTGCTTTGTTGCAACTGCATTGCATCTAAAGTCAGGAGATTATGGCATTAAAGTAGAAAAATACAAAGAGATTATAAAAAGTTTTGAGGCTCTGAATCCAGAAACATGGCCGGAAAATTTTGATTGTGAAATGGAAAAGGATGTTCGATATGGAGAGGATAGAATTAATAATATTTGCTTGCACTTCCGCCTCGAGAACAGTCATTCAATATTGAGCAGTTTTCTGGATTTTTTGATGGAGGGGGGCAAAATATTCCACAACATCTCGCTCTACCGACAAATGCAATGAAAATGAAACCATGTAGTTCCAGCGAATGCGAAAGAGGATTTAGTGCGATGAACCTCATCATATCAAAACTTCGATCGAAACTTTTGTTGACAAACGTATCATCACTCATGTTCATTAAAATAAATGGACTTCCACTTGTATCGTAGAATGCAGTTCCATACGTAAAATCATGGTTAGTGCATCATCATTCTGCTGAAGACAAGAAGTCGTGGCACGTAATCAATGATGACACTTCTAATATAGAAAAAAATAACTTTGGAAATTATTTTAGGATTTTTCAATACAATCATTTTAGATAATAAACCCAATATTTTTTTTTCATTAAAAGATGCATATTTTACTTGTAATAATTTCCCAAACCTGCAGTACACTCAAAGGTGTTTTTATTGGCTGACTAGCAAGCCTATCAGATTTCAGTAAATATTAGTAGTTATTGCCCGTTAAAGTCAGCGAACCTTAGCTCATGTTAATGAGCAAGATTCAAGGAAAGATCTGCTTTTTAATTAATAGAGAAACTAAGTTAAGATGACATGTGAACGTAAGCTCAGTGTATTTATAATATATTTCCTCTTAAAAAAATTGAGATTTTTTAAAAATCAAGTTAAGTAAAACGAAATAAACATTTTCTTGAAATCTTTGTTATTTAATATTAATTATAAATAATTTCTTATATAATAGATATATTGTTATAAATCAGTTATTCAAGATTATGTGATTATAAAGTAGTAATATATAACAATGTCTAAGTTTTATTGCGTCATTTTGACGGGTCATATATTATTATACCTAAAAATTTAAGCACCCTGGTAGTTTTCTTCTTAGGACTACACCCCTGGTTTTAAGTAAACATAGAGTACATAATGATTGAGTTAGCTGAAGTTCTTTTGGAACGTTATTCAAAAATTTCATTTCGCACTTTCAGTGTGTTACAATACAATACCAATAATTCGATCATTGCTTCAGACCACTTTACACCATCTACTTTATTCTGGAATGGTAATGCTAAAAATAATCTTTTCGTGCTATACGTAGGTATATAGAAAAATCATAGATTACGAGGCTGAAAATCCCCCTGTGCGTTATAAGAGTGTGCAGATTATACACAGGTATTTATGGTATATAGATTTTTGTATACACTTGTTTAGTATTAAAAAAAATTTAATTCATAAGTATCCATTAAAAATTCAATAACAGGATGATAAAAATATAAATTTAATATTATAAAATTTAATAACAAAATATTAAGGATTAAAAATTTCTTTATACACAACATTCATGGTGAAAGCATGCTGTCATATTGCAATTTTCCTTGTAATTGTGAATTTTTAACAAATTCAAATTATTTCCGTTTCTGTTTCGTGATAACTGGCCATGAGCAAAAACTGGCTCATCCAAAAAAAAACCTATATGAAAAAAACTTTTCCCTTAAGCCTTATTTATTGTCATACAAACAGCTGGAATGATGGAAAATTGACGTCCTTTTACCCCCTCTCCCTCCCTCCTTATTTTATCTCTCTCTCTCTCTGGAAGACATGTTAAATGCTTGATGGCTAGTATTAAGGTACTCAATATGCACCTATATATTACTCCTATGATAATTGAGACATTAATGGAGTCTCGATTTTGACAATGGCAAGGGTGTCAAGACAAATCTTCATAAAATGCAAAATTTTGTAAAAAATTTTTTTTTTTAATATTTCATTCTAGTGTTGCCTGATTGAGGGATGCAATTGGAAATAAGACGAAGAAACTTGATTCATTTTCCTTGAAAACAGTAGTGGTTTGATGATTGATGGTCAATTTTTTCTAATTTTCATGAGCATAAGAATGAATGATTCCATGTCTCTAAATTGATTTTTACATTTTATCTTATGGGAAATAGAAATTATTTTCTGGAGTCGAGTTCAGGTCTTTTTGAGGATTTTTTTCATAAATGGTTTTCACTATGAGTCCATCATTTCTTCCAAATTTCAATCTTGTGTCTTATTGAAAATTTGTTAATAATACCATTACAATCAATAATAAATAGTTCTTGATTCTACCACACTTTTATAACAACTTTTTAAGGGTGGCCCCATAGTAGAGCCATATAGGATGAGATAGCTCATTATATTATATGATATTCATTGAGAACAGTCCCATTTATGGAGGTAAATTTGTGTGGTTAGTGTGCAGTTTCAGATGTCCTTGTGTAAGGGTTAATGATCCTAGCCTAACAAGTATATTTTGTTTCATTCTTAGCTGCCAACTAAGTATTTATCATCTATAAAATTAGTGTACTGTTATAAAAACCACTATCACTGGTATTCTAGTGTATGGGCATATTATGCATAAAAGCCACTTCAAATGCAATAAAATGCCATTTCATAATTTAGCAATCTCAGAGAGTAAGTGCTGTGAGCATTTTATTGTCAAAGCAATTTGGTATGTTACTTCATTGTGTTCAGTGGTGGATCCAGGGGGGGGGGGGGGGAGGCACTGGGGCACATGCCCTTTCTGTCATCCGACCCACAAATAAACAGGTTAATATCTAAAATGCATTAAACTACTAGGGGTACTGCCCCTATGAACTACATGCACTACTTTTCCATGTTATGTAGAGATATATTCGGAACAGCTTGCGATTCACCCAGCCAGCATCCCGATGAGATTTCTGATCTCTGTTTGCTATTTATTGCTTGGATTTGAAATCATTTGTTAATTTTTTATAGTATTTTTTTTAACTGTAGAAAGCTATGAAATTGCGTTACTTTTCATTCAAGTTTTCGTTATTTGATTGCACATATTTTACTAGTTATTTTATTGGACAAATAAATTATTTTCTAATCTACTTTGTAATTCTTTTATTTTACCTAATATTATAACTCTTATAATTTTCTGCATGGGTTTTCATAAAATTGGTACTTGTTGGGTGTGCATATTATGGTCTAATTTCTCTGCCATCGTCTTAATATATAAAATGCATAAGTATGTTTCCATAGAAGGTTCAGCTGCTACGCTGATGATGAGTGCAGCACATTATTATTTGCATTTTAAAATTCGCTAGAATGAAGATAGAAAGTTGGGATTTGGACTTGTGTACGGCCAATAGAACATCATTTGTTTTTTTAAAGAGAGAATTTGAATCCGTGCTGAATTAGTACGAAATGATGTTTAAAATGCGAAAAAATGCCTATTATTCAAGTCTCTAACAATGCTAATTTATAATTGCTATGACTACATACAGTATTGCTGCCATATTTTGCTTTCAGTGAATTTTAGCAAGCATTTGTTAATAATTTTATTGAAACTTATATAGGGAGCATAAAGTTTTACTTTCAAGTTGTGATTATTTATACAAAAAATTTATTGGTAGTTTTATTAAAATTTAGAAAATACAGTGACACTTTCATAAGTCTAATTTAAAGGGAAACAAAAAATATTCGAGTTGTAGAATATTCAACTTACGGAAATGCATTTTTCTCATAGACATTTTGCCTGGTAAAATGAATTCACTTTGAGTAATGGAAAATTTGAGTTATAGATGTTCAAGTTATGGAAATTCAACTGTATATCAGCTTTATTTGTCATTATCTATTTCCAAAACTTTATCTTCTTAATATATAAGACACTTAGGTACATTAACCAAGTGACAATCTGGCATACCCTGTTGAGATTTTCAACAGCTTAATAGCAACAGAAATGCCTCCTCATGAGCTAAAACTGAAAGTAGGTTCTGTAGTTATGCTACTACGGAGTCTGATGCCTTCACAGGGACTCTGCAATGGAACAAGATTGACAATTTTGCATCTACAAAGACACATCATAGACTGAACTTAGACACTGTTCTCATACCATGCATAACACTCATTCCATCTGATACAAATATGCCTTGCAAATTCAATAGAAGATGGTTTCCCATATGTTTAGATTTTTCAATGACCATCAACAAGTCACAGGGACAGACTTTTAACAATCTGCTTATACCTTCAAAAACCTGTATTCAGTCAAATGCAACTATATGTTGCTCTCTCAAGAGTTAGATCATTTGACTCATTAAGTGTTGTATATGAGAAGAACAAGATTGTTAAATGTATCTATAATGAAACATGAATAAATAAATAAATGCATTGACATTTAATTAATAATCTTTAAGATCTGCTAGAACAGCATATGTTAATCTGGGTATAGCTACATAGTATGTATAAATATACCAGAACATATTATACTACTTATACATTTTTTCTACTATGTGCCCATCCCTGTTGAATTTTTCTGGATCTGTCACTGATTGTGCTACAAACAATGAACTTATTCCAAGAAGATTATAATCAACACTTTTCTTCATTGTATTTTATTTTGTGTCAACAAAAGTGTTACAGTAACCCTATATTATATAACTCTCTAGATAAATTAAAATTTTCTGGCAAGATATGATGTAATTGATTCCTGTACCTGTAGACTGTCATAGTTTTCCTAAGTGTAATATCTTTATGAAAATTTTCTATTGCAGGTTCCAGTGACTAGGGGGTTTCTGGGATCACTTCCAAATATTTTTAAATGTTTGACATTAAATGCTCAAGGGCTTGATTCATTCATTCAATGTCAACCTTTTGAGAGACTCTTTAAGGTACTTTTGTCACCGGTGTATTTGTCATCAATGAAAAGAAGGCGTAATTCAGATCCCAATGGGGACACTGCTTCTAACCTTGGAAATGCAATGGATGAGTTGATGAGGCATCAACCTAGCCTTAAAGTTCATGTAATAGCTGCTGTTATAAAAGTAAGTCCTAGGAGGATAATTTCTTTTAGTTCATTTTTATTTCATTAGTAAAACTCAAATAATTTGTGTATTATAGTTGTTGGAGGAGCTGTGTTCATTGGGTAGAGACCAAAAGTATATGTGCAGGCATCTACAGAACAAGGAAGGATTTTCTCCTACTGTTGTCCATGATGGCAATGGGAGAAATTACAGCAGGGAGAATTATGGTGATGGTGGAAGCAGTGATGAGGAAGATGAGGAGGAAGCCTCATTGTTTGTAACCCCTTCTACAACTCAACCTTCAAGAGAGGAAAATATTGAACACCACCCAAATAAGAAGATTCCAATCCCACTTATTGATTATATTCTTAATGCGGTTTGTTTTCAATCAATATTATATATGAGTCATATTATTTTCCATAATTTCTTGAGCATAACTGAGGATTATTTTCATTTTTATTTTAGATGAAGTTCCTTGGCTCAATTTGGAGAAATAATTCAACTCATGAATACTGTCAAGAATTTGTCATGCAAAAAGGCCTGACACCATTGATATCAATAGTTGGTCTTCCTAATCTGCCTGTAGAAAACATTAACACCACTCTTGCAATGACAGTATCAGCTCCAATAAAAGCTGTTATGGTAAGCTTTGTCTAATGTTTTATAATTATGAAACATCTCTCATGGAGTGTTCATTTAATTTGAAGTTAATAGAGGTTCATGCATATTGTGATATGTATGAGAAAGTGTCACTTCTGTTTGTACATATATATACACAAACACACATACACAACATGCAAGCATTCACAGACACACAAATATATACACACACATCTGATATAAAATTAACAAGGTTTTCCTGTATATATCTTATATGTAGATGCTCCTTACAGAGGAGGGTTATATAGGAAGATAATAAGGTTGAGGCACATCCAGTTGAGTTTGAGACTTAAAATTTGGCAGGATTATAGGATTTTGCTCACAACCAATGAAAAAATTAAAAATTATAAAATTGTTAATTTTTATGGGTTGCTTTTAACCGATTTGTACATTAAAGTTCAATAATTTTCATCTCAGAAACTATTCATCATAGATATGTGCTATTGCAAACATTTTGTCGCGGGACATAGGGTGCAGGTAAGGAGGTAAATGACGTTACGGGTGGTGCAGTTGCTTCTGGAGGTGATGTGGTAGGTGATGTTGGTGGAGGTACTCGAGAAAGAAGATGAAGGTAGGTGGATAGGGCAAGTGAGGCAGCGAGGTTTTTCGCAGGGGTGGGAGGCTATTGTAAGAAGTGTGGTAGAAGTGGGAAGTTCCTTCCTCCACAAGATATTTCCCAAATTTGGGGGCCGGCGGAAGGAGAGGAGCGGAGGATTGGCAAAAAGGTTGATAAAGAGGGACTGATGGGAGGAAGAGGTAAGAATTGGGTGGGCAGCATGAAGGATTGTTTTGAGAGCTTCGTGGATACCAGGAAGGAAAAGTGTCGTAAGAGTGAGTGGAGGGGTAGATGCAGGAATAGTGGGTGTGTGAGGATGAGATCCATTGTGGGTAGGCATCATCGCCCTATGGATCTGTTCGCGGACCAAGACTGGAGGGTAACCATGTTTGAGAAGAGCATCCTCGAGGACAGAGTAATACTCTAGAAGGGATGCTCTATCGGAACAAAGCCTCCATCCTCGACGAGCAAGGGCATAGGGGATAGAGGTTTTGGTATGAAGGGGATGGCAGCTGTCAAAGTATATATATATATATATATATATATATATATATATATATATATATATATATATATATATATATATACACACACACACATGTAAGTATGTCTCTCTCCTGTGCTGATGAAGGAATCACCCCGAAAGATTCTGTATACTCCAGGAGCTCACCAATCTGAAGTCATCTTATTGGTGAGCACTCACTAGGCTTATTTATCCCAGCATCTTGTTGCCATCCATTTATCCCACTTACCTTTCCTCTTCCATAAGCATTTATATATACAATAAACCCCTGTATTTACGTTATTGGAATGTACGTTTTCCTGCTATTTACAATATTTTATTTGGGTGAAGATTTTGAAAATGGTGACTGAGTAGGACCAGCACCCCTAGAGGCAGAAATATGAACTTTCTTTTCGAAACAGCACTTGCATAAACAGTTGCTACTCAGGAACAGCGTAATCAGAGATGGAAATATGAACTCTTTTGTGTGAAAACTTCAAAACCTCATGTGTAAATCAGACTAGCATAGCATGAACATGATCCAAGTATAAATGAAGTTGAAAAGATGTTCAAGTTTTGCGCTATCAAGTTTTTACCCTTTCCACTCAAATTCTGCCACATGGCTCCCACAGTTTATAATTCAATTTGAACTAATTTTTAATTCGTTGTAATGTAAATTACTGTATTGTCCCATATATAACACGATGTTTTTTTCCAAAAAATGAAATTTTAAAACTAACCCCCACATTATATTTGAGTAAAAGTAATTTTAAAAGATCATATAATCATGTTTTGAAAAATTACTGTACATTATACATGTCTGTTAAGTGATACAAGATACTTGTTACATTGTAAACACATTAGGCATACATATTACAATGTACTTGAAAAGTAACTGAGGCGAAGATAGATTAAGTTCAGTCACTGGCTGAACTCCTCATCGTATTCTTTCTACCTACCTTAGCAAGTATTTACCTATCTGTTATTTTTTAAATGGGTGACAAAAAGGATGTTGATAATGTTGAGAAAAAAGGTTCTTCCTAAGTAAATAAATAAATAGATATATTCTTTATAAACTTAATTCTTTTATCACTGATTTTATTGTTAGTCTTACTGTAACAAATGAGTAAGTTTAAAAGTAAAATCAGTTTAGCTATTTTTTCTTTTCATGCAATTTATACTTTTTCCCCAGGTCCCTAGAAAAGTGTAAATAATGTGTTTTACTATATATAGATATATATATAGCCTCTTCCTTAATGTACCACTCAGACCACTATTGTGGCTGAGGTACATCAACAATGTCTTCCTCATTTGGACACATGGACCTGACTCTCTCCTTTCCTTTCTCTTGCATCTCTCCTCCCGCCCTTCGCTCGCCTTCACCCACCAATCCTGTTCCTCCCACATCACATTCCTTGATGTCAATCTTTACTTACAAGACAGCAAAATCCGCACCTGTGTTCATATCAAACCTGCCAACAGCCTACAATACATCCACATTGATAGCTGCCATAAACTTCATACCAAAACCTCGATATCAATGCCCTTGCTCGACAAGGATGGAGGCTTTTTTCCGATAGAGGATCTCTTCTACAGTATTACTCTGTCCTTGATGCTCTTCTCAAATGTGGCTACCCTCCAGTCTTGGTCCGCGAACAGATCCATAGTGCAATGATGCCTACCCACAATAGATCCCATCCTCACACACCGACTATCCCTGCATCAATCCCTCCAATAACTTTAATGACACTTTTCCTTCCTGGCATCCTCAAAGCCCTCAAAACAGTGCTCCATGCTGGCTACCCAATTCTTACCTCTTCCTCTTCAAAAACTTGAACCAACAGCATAAAGTTTTCAAGATAAAAATTATTAAACTTTAATGTTCAAATGGGGTTAAAACAAACCCTAAAAATTATTAATTTTAAATTTTTTGATTTTTATAGTTGGTTATGAGAAAAATTCTATAATCTTGCAAAATTTCAGCTTCCTAAACTTATTAGATTGGTCTACAAACTGGATTATGTTTTCCCCTGCTAACTCTGGAGTCGAACCCAAGACACTATAAGAAAAAGTAACAATAGTTCATAATAGATATACCGGCCATCTAGCAACACTGAAAATTTCATTTTTCTAGCTTACTGGCAAGTGCCCATAATTAATTTACAAAAATGGCGCAATGCTTTTCTTATGCGAAAAAACGCAAATTTCAAAATTTCTGGAATCGAACTCATGTCACTTAGGTGAGAAGTACTCATTGTATCTGTAGGTTTCTCCATCATATCTACAAAAACTAAAACTTTCAGCTATCCAGTTTTTGTAGTTTGGGCTAGACATTAGTATCCTCCTGTTATCATTATATATCGATGTTTCTTACATAACATGTTTTCATAAGTAGAATTCGTAAAAAAAAACGAAATAAGGATTATACAAATTTTGATATTTTAATTAGTTTGGCAGTTAAAATTTCTTAAAGTTTAAACAAATAGATAACTGTTTATACATTACAGGGTGAGCTAGGTAGCTGAAATTTTAAAGTTATGTACAGAGTTGTGCATTTGCATAAATAAACATTTGAATTTCTCCATAAACATATTGCGGCGGCCGTTAAAAATGTTTAAAATTTTAACAATTGGAAAAATATTATTTCAATTCTAGAAGTACTACAACTTTAAAATTTGGCAGAAATGTGTACATTACTACCCCATAATGTAGAAAGTATAAAAATCTTAAAATTGCAATGCTTTGGGATTGTTTTAATCTATTATTTTTAAATAGGGAAAAACGAAAACTGCTCCTGAAGTGAATTATTTAGAATTAAATAAATATTTGTAATGATGAAATATGAGAAATTAATGTGTTTTTATGTTGAGATGATATGCTTGCAGAATGCAAGCACCAACTACTAGTATGTTATATGTTATCATTATATATTGACATTCCTTACAGAGGAGGAGGAGGAGGAGAATATAACATATAATGATAGGAGGAACCAAATGTTTAGGCACTTCCAGATGAGCTGGAGATTCGAAATTTTTTCTTGGGTAGGATTTTGTGCAAAACCATCTAGAAAAAACGAAAATCTTGAAATAGTTTAACAATTTGCAATTTGCAATTGTTTTACTATAAATTATGTTTGTTCATATGAACGGTCACTGGCAGCGGTCATTTGAGAATGACGCTGTTGCGGTGGCCATTCATGCGGATGTTGAGGGGATTGCTGGTGAGGCCAGCATGAAAGGCGGGACATTGGGTGCATTTCAGTAGGTAAATGATATTGCGGGTTGTGCAGTTGGTGGTAGAAGTTATGGGGTAGGTGATGTTGGTTGTGGGACTGGAGAAGGAGTTGCAGGGGGGTTATTTCAACATAATTTAAAGTTCAACAACTGCTTCACAGTCATTCACACTCTCCCCGAAAATACTTTAGCTCTCTAACTCCGTCAGCGGGAACTTTCACATATCCATCTCCTAAACTCCTTCACTCCCACTGGCCTCAACCTTCGATAGCTTTTCACTTCCTTTCTATCTCCTCCCAACCCCCTACAAATCCTCAACCCCCTCCATATCCTCCAATCCTTGAATTTTCTGCACTACCCTTCCACCCCCATGCCTCCACCCAGTGTCTCTGCCACCAGTTCTCTCTCTGTAGCTGATGAAGGAATAACTCCAAAAGCTTCTACATTTGTGATGTTTCTGTGTTGTCTTAGTGTTCTATTACGTGTGTCACTTTGACATCCACAGAGCCTTGCCAACATGAAGTCGTCCGATTGGTGAGTGTTCATTTGGCATTCTCATCCCAACATCTTGTCGCCATCCATATATCCATTTTACCTTTCCTTTTCTGTAAGCTTATATATATATATATATATATATATATATATATATATATATATATATATATATATATATATATATATATATATATATATATATATATATTGTGTATGTGTGTGTGTGTATTTGTGTGTGTGTGTACACACACAAAAGTAGTTGGTGCTTGCATTCTGTCAGCAATTCATCTCACCCTGATAAACTTCAATTTTTCAAAGAGATATATCATTATTAGAAATTTATTTTTAATTCAAAAGATTTCACCTCTGCATATTTTTGTTCTTTCCATAAGGACAATATTTTATTAAAACAATACCTAAAATTTGCTATATTAATAATAATAAAATTTTTCCCATGTGGTGCACTAATGCCTCTTTTTTCTGACATTTTAACGTTGTAGCTAATCTAGAATGAAATTATATTTATCAAATTGTTTACATTTTAAAAATTTAAAACGGCCCAAATAACAATACCAAGAAAATATTCAAATATTTATTTCTGCAATTTTAATAACCTCTAAATAACTTTAAAATTTCAGCTTTGTAGCTTACTTTTTAATATCTGAACATTTACATAATTGTTAAATCTTAAGAATTTTTAACCGCCAAAGAATAGAAAATATCAAAATTTCTATAATCCCTATTTCGATTTTTTTTACTAATTCTGTCTATAAAAAAATTTTCAGCTTTGTAGCCCAAGCAGAAATACATAAACCTTGAAATTTAGTTTAAATTATTGCGAATTTTTAGCATTCGTATTGTTGAACTATTTCAGGATTTTTGGTTTCTCTAGCAAGTTTTGCCCATAATCCTACCGTTATAAAAATTTTTTAATCTTCAGCTATTCTGGAAGTGCCAAAACATTAATGTCCTCCTATCAATATATATAGACATTTCTTACAGAGGAGGAGGAGGATATAACGTACATATAACAAACTAGTAGTTGGTGCTTGCATGCTGCAAGCATATCATCTCACCTTGAAAAAACATTCATTTTTCAGACGTAATTCGTCATTACAAATATTTTTTTAATTTTAAAGATCTCACCTCCGCAGCGATTTTCGTTTTTCCCTTATGTAAGAATAATAAATTAATAAAATCCCAAAATTTTGCAATTTTATAAATTTTATACTTTCTCCATTCTGGGGTACTAATGCTACACAATTCTGCCAAGTTTTAAAGTCGTAGTAGAAGTAAAATAATATTTTTCTAATTTTTTCAATTTAAATAATTTTTAACGGCCGCCGCAATATGTTTATGGAGTGATTCAAATCTTTATTTGTTCAAATGCACTACTCTGTACATAACTTGAATTGTTCAGCTTCCTAGCTCATCCCGTATTACCTATATAGTTATCTATTTGTTTAAATTTTAATAATTTTTAACTTCAAAACAAATTAAAATATTAAAATTTGTATATTCCCAATTCGTTTTATTAAGAATTCTACTTATAAAAAAATTTCAACTCCGTGGCACATACAATAATATATAAACCTTGAAAATTTGTTCAAACAATTGCGACTAGAAAAAACGAAAATCTTGGAAAAGTGCAACAATGCGGAAGCTAAATATTCGCAATTGTTTTAACAAATTTTCAAGGTTTATGTATTTCCGCATGTGCTACGGAGTTAAAAATTATTTAATAAATAGAATTCGTAAAAATACGAAATATGGATTATAGAAATTTTTATATTTTAATTTGTTTAGCAGTTAAAAATTCTTAAAATTTAAAAAATAGATAACTATTTAGACATTATGGGATGAGCTAGGAAGCTGAAATTTTCAAGATATTTACAAAATAGTGCATATGCACAAATTAACATTTGAATCTCTCCATAAATATATTGGGGCGGCCGTTAAAAATGTTTATAATTTAAAAAATTGGAAAAATATTATTTCACTTCTAGAAGTAAACTTTAAAATTTGGCAGAAATGTGTGGCAATAGTACCCCATAATATGGAAAGTATAAAATTCTTAAAATTGCTAAGCTTTGGGATCATTTCAGTCTATTATTTTTACATAAGGGAAAAACGAAAATCGCTCTGGAGGCGAAATATTTTGAATGAAAGAAATTCATTTGAATTGATGAAATATGAATAATGAATGTTTTTTTATTCTGAGATGATATGCTTGCAGAATGCAAGCACCAACTACTAGTATGTTATATCCTCCTCCTCCTCTGTAAGGAACATCTATATGTAATAATAGGAGGATACTAATGTTTAGGCACTGCCAGATGAGCTGGAGATTAGAAATTATTTTTATAGGTAAGATTTGGGTAAAACTGACCAGAAAAAACGAAAATCTTGAAAAAGAGCAACAATGCGGACGCTAAAAATTCGCAATTGTTTAAACAGATTTTCAAGGTTTATGTATTTCCGCATGAGCTTTGGAGTTGAAATTTTTTTAAGTAGAATTCCTAAAAATAACGAAAAAGAGATTATTTAAATTTTTGTATTTTAATTTGTTTGGCAGTTAAAAATTCTTAAAATTTAAACAAATAGATGTTTAGGTACTACCAGATGAGCTAGGAAGCTGATACTTTCAAATTATTTACAGAGTAGTGAATTTGGACAAATAAACATTTCAATTTTACCATACATGAATTTCAGCAGCCGTTAAAAATTATTTAAATTTTAACAATTAGAAAAATATTATTTTACTCATAGAAGTGCTACAACTTTAAAATTTGGCTAACATGTGTAGCATTAGTACCTTATAATGAAGAAAGTGTAAAAAATTGAAAATTGCAACATTTGGGGATTGTTTTTAACTATTATTTTTACATGTGGGAAAAACGGAAATCGCAGCGGAGGTGAAATCTTTAGAATTGAAAGAGTATTTGTAATGATGAAATATGATAAATGTATGTTTTTTTATGTTGAGATGATATGCTTGCAGAATGCAAGCACCAACTACTAGTATATAATAGATATCATGTATACCTAAGTAGTTGGATTTTGCATTCTGCAAGGATTTCATCCTACCTTATTATTTAGATAGAAGATAACATTTGCCAAAATAATGTCCTAACATTTTGCACCTATGATTAATAGTTTTCAGGATTAAAGTTGTTAATACGTATCATTCGTTAAAAATATGCATAGCAATTGGAAATTTTATTTCCTTGCCCTTATATGATATGTAATGTATGGATTAAAAATTTATCCGAATGGAGGATAAAACCTTCTAAAAATTATTGTATAAGCTCATTCCTACTATTTATAGTTTCTGAGATAATAATTGGTAAACTGTAATGTACAAATGGGGTAAAAACAATCCCTAAAATCGACAATTTAGAAATGTTTTCATTTGTTTGGTCGATTGTTAACAAATTCTATAATTGTGCAAAATTTCAGGTTCCTATTCTTTTAGATTAGTCAACACAGAATTAACTTATGGGAGATTTTCTTGGGCATCTGGATTTGAACCCAGGACACTGTAAGGGAGAGTAATAATAATTCCTAATAGATATTGTGGTCATCTAGTAACCATCGAAATTAAATTTTTCTAGCTTTTCGCAAGTGCCCAAAATTAATTTAAAAAATGGTGCTGCTCAGAATTACACATGACACTGTGTTGTGATAAGTACAAAATTGTAGTTTCACCTTCCGTGAAGCAACATTTCATTCCCAGTGAATATGCTTGTATCCATTACATTTATGGATTCTGAGATGGTAACAAAAGAATGGCAGTTGAAGAATATCGTAAATGCCTTCGAAATCGCCGAATCCCAAACAGGCAAGTTTTTAACAATACACACCGAAGAATAAGTGAAAGAGGGACAGTTGTTCCATGTAACCTTGAATGTGGAGCATGATGGCCCATTGCTGTGGAAAAACACCTACTCGATCTTGTACAATGTAGCCCAATGAGCAGCGTTTGAAGGATTTGTAATTGAACTGTTGAGTCCACATCACAGGCATGGTGAACCATGCATGATGAAGGTTTGCATCCTCATCATTTGCAATGTGTGTATGCTCTTTAACTGGATGATTATGGTCATCATTTTAATTTTTGCCAGTGAATGCTGTTGTATCACTGTAGTCTTAACCGCATAATGTTCAGTGATGAAACACAATTTAATCGAGATGGAATTAATTATACACAAAATACCCACTTGTGGCCCATCATTAATCCTCACTGAATCATTTAAAGCAACCTCCAACTTCCCCATGCTGCTCTTCATTAAGAGTAGGCTAATGCCAGCAATGGGTTTCTCTCCTCCCTTGTGATTGTGTTTGGTGTGAAAGGAGTTATGGTGCATCTTTTAGAGGTGAGATATTTTCTTCAATTGCATATTTCAGAGAAGGCGTAAATGGAGAGCGTATTATATATAATATAACCCTCTGCAAGGAACATCTATATATAATGATAAGGATCTGGAATTTGTGCCAATACTTTGTTTTGGTATGATTATGATTAGATAGGGCTGATATGTTATGTATTATTCTTTATAAAATCTACATTTAGCTAAACCTATAGTTAAAGAATTTGCATTATATGGTTAATTTTTAAAAATAACTAAGTAATAACATATTTGAAAGTGAAATTATCATTATATATTTATTTTCCATTTTTAGGAAATTGTTGATGAACCTGAAGTATTATGTGAAGGGATGAGACAACTTAATGATGTTCTGAATATCTTGAAACCACTTCATCATAAATCTGATCCAACTTGTTCTGTGCTTCTGCATGAGCTCACCAGGGCTCCCGATCTTGAAATTGCATTTATTACACCTTCTGCCACTCCTGTTCTTCATGCCATTGCTGCAGCTCATGGTTACATTGTAATGCTTATGCTTCTGTGCCAAAGTGAGAAAGTGAGTATAGTGTGCTTTTATCAGCACAGCATATTATCTTTTATTTAAAGTAAAGTTTTCAGCTCTGTCCTTGCCCTTCAAATTCCTCATTATCATTAAATTACAATACTTATGGATTTATTTGTGCTTTTTTGTGAATTTCTATATATTGCAATTTATGGCTTTGGAAGAATTCTTCAATTAATAAAAATTTCTCTGTAGTCTTAAAAAATTATTTGCATGTATTTTTGCAATTTCTATTAATCAAAGTATATTGTACTGTGGGCTCGACATTTTTTAGACTTAACACATGATCCTTATTTCATTTGTTTAATTTTAGAGAAAATGTCACTATATATGTATTCTTATTAAACCAATGTAATTATTTTCTTTACTTTCTATCATAATATTTAGGCAAACTATTAGGTTTTTGAAAAAGTATTTTCTACTTGTCTGTTTAAATGATAAAATACCTTTTATCTATACCAAGAAAGGCATATACGTATATTCGGCTTCTCACAGGTTTATGCATGAATGTTTGTATTCAATCATGTATTGTATCATTTGCAATCAAGACATGAGCTTGGAACTTGAATTCATGTACAGCAAAGTTGATTTTTAAAAGATTTATTAAAGGTTACCATCCATCCTTTTCAACCCGGATTTGTCTGGATTTTTCGTCTAAAATTTCTGACCAGGCGGATTTTTAGAAAATATTTGAAATATCCGTACATTTTACTTCCTGTGACATTTTGTTTTAAGTAAGCACAACGAAGAATCCTGAAATACGTTATCTGATATATCTTAAGGATACAGAGAGACGTTTGGTGAATTCAAATTTTTCTCAGGTGCCAATTAGGCAGAGTCGCGACACTCAATGTTAGACAACGAGGACCGTCTAAACATGACCCCTCTGCCGCCTAAGTGCATTTTGGAAACCCTTCCCATGCCCTTCCCTTCCCTTAAATACGAAAAAATTTACTATTCACTTTTAAGGTTCTCGACTTAATACGATTTTATGATTTATTATTTATAATAAAAAATTGGTTATGATTATTTCAGGTACGAAATTTAATAATATTAAAGACTATCATTCCTAAAAATGCCTAAATGGAAGTGCACGTTCACAGAAGAGATGAAAAACAAATTTCCACTTTTTTCATCTTGCCGCGATGAATGGGAAGCTGAGTGTAAAGTATGCAGAATGGGGACATATGTTTCAGTGGCTAATCAAGGGGCTGGTGATTTTAAGCATCATATAGAATCAGACAAGCATAAGAAAGCAGTTTGAGGTGAGACCTCTTTGGGAAAGGTTACAGATTTTTTTGCCAAAGCTGTCAGTAAACCAGAATAGGATCTAAGTGCTGCAGAGGGCACCTTTGCTTTTCATACTGTGAAACATCATAGCAGTTATAAGTCAATGTACTGCACATCTGTGATGTTAAAAAATGCATTTTTTTATTCAGAAATAGCAAAAAAAAATTCTGTGCTAGAACCAAGACATAAGCCATTGTAAACTCTTTACTTGCAAACCATTCTCTTAATATTGCTTTAACAAATTATAAAGAAAATAATATTGCATACTGTGGGGTTTCAACTGATGGAAGCAATCATGGTTCTGAAAAAATATTTTCAGTAATGATTCAGTATTTTGAAGTGAAGGCAGGAGGCTTACAAACCAAATTAATTGAATTACAGAAAATACCTAATAAGACAGCAGATACCATTTTAACTTATAACAAAGAAACTCTTGAAAAAAATTGTTTGTATGAAAAATGCATTGCATTCACTGAGGACAACTTCAATACAATGTTTGGATGACTTAGACGAAATGATGAAGGGAATAATGTCTTTGCAAAATTAAAGAAATTGTTACAGAATAAAACTTTATTGGAGTGGGCTGCCCTGCACATATTTTGAACAATTGTCTTCACAGTGCCGCAGAACTTTTGGATGTTGATATAGAGAACATTATTTTTTAAATTTACCTGTATTTTCACATTTATACAGTCCAGACTGAGGAGCTTAAGGATTACTGTGAGTTTGTTGAGATTGAAAATAGACAGCTTCTTTCTCACAGCAAGATGAGGTGGCTGTCATTATTTCCAGGCATTACTATACTTATACATATGTTTCCAGCATTAAAACTCTTTTTCTGTCCCAGAAAAAACCTCCCATTGTGATCAAAAGGTTTTTTGAAAATGAATTTAATGAAATATTCCTTTGGCTCATGCAATCACTCATGAGTGTGTTCCATTCCCACATGCTACAAATTGAAAGAGAAAGTAACTCAGTTGCAGAAGTATTTAATATCCTAGTCTCAGTGAAAAAAAATATCTCTGAATGAATGGATCACAACTTCATGCCTTTTAAAGTGAAGGAACTCCTATCCAAAAAACGTTATGAAGGACTTGATCATGAATGTGAAAAATTTTGTAGTGATACAAAAAATCTCTATGGTAATTGCGTAGAATATCTGGATAAGTGGCTGAAACCTATGCAATCCATTTCGTGTTTTATGTGGATGACACTTATTGGAGTACCAAATTGGAATGATGTGGAATATACTGTTCGCTATTTGATCGACAAAGGAGTACCAATTGATGACGTTAAGTGTTTTGACCAATTGAACAATCTAAAGAAATTTGTTGAAGGTCAAATTAACAACGAAGACTTTAAAAACATGCTTGCA
>JAJPWW010000569.1:0-23319 GCA_028673005.1 Tanypteryx hageni | reverse complement strand
TATTTGTGATACACTGTATGTACACTTTCCTACAAATAAATGTATATTTCGGAAGTGTTTTTTGATGAAAATATACGCTGCAATCATTTAACAAAAGCCCACTTCCTCCATGGCAAACTAGACATGTGACTTCAATCAACATTTGATGTTGTGCAATAAGACGATAACGACGAAATTAACCTTTACTTCGTTAGATGTGTGATATGCGGACATTGTCCCATACATACCTTCAAGAAACCAGTGTTTTACGGGATATTCACGGAATCTGTTGAAATTCAACGGGCATCTGAGCTTAATGGTGATATAACTTAGACTTATGCTTGCGGATGTACACATTCAACAAACGTTGTTTGCATTTTTTAAGTGCACCTATCATCTACATAGTTATCTCGAATATTTTACGCATTCTCACGCGAAAACATTTCCTCGTTTAGGTGATTTGCATTTATGCCGATAATGATTATCGCATCTGCCCTAATATTTTAGAAAATTCTACTCTCTTTAGAAATTTGAACAATGCATTTCTAGCGAGCTAATAACAATGAGATAGAACATGAATAATCAATTATTCATTGTTATATGTTGATGAAGTAAGTTACAGAGATGAAATTTTTTAGCATGTTTTAAGGTATTTGTGGAAAATTTCTCCGGAATCTGTCTCTAATAACTAACTGTGAACAGGAAAAATAAAAATTGTATGAATAGATTTATAGGAAACGTTCTGTGCGCAATAAGAGGTAACAATATAAAATTCACGTACTTTAGTGTTAGGCATATAGAAATTGTGAAGCGTTTCCTTTTCAAGTTAATTCCATTTCTTGACATGCCGCTTTTGTTTAATTTATTCTTGTGAGAAGAGTTCTGGATCAATTTTCAAATGGTATTTTAATTGTAAAAGGCGAAGGTTTTCTCTTCTATATAAATGTCGGAGAAAGATAGTGGTTTTATTTATATTGATGATGTTGCAGTTGCAGACGAACTCATAAACCTGCCAGATAGTGAAGATGAAAAGAAAAGGGACGAAGAATTGCACAACAGGAGGTATTTATTGGAAACTGCAGAGCTCTGAATGTTGCTTAATGTGTGGTTTATGTTGTTCAATGTTTTGAACTATTTTATAACAAAAATATATAGCAGAAGAAACTAATAGATATGCGGAACAATACAAAAATACGAGAGGCAACGTGTTTCCTTTTCGAGGCTTACCACACAAAATTAAACTAATGAGGTAATTAAAATAAAGTTATAATCTCTATATATTCATAATGTTTGTAATCAAGTCATTGTATTTCTCAAATAATAGAGCCAAAGGGACATTTACGGATTTAAGCTTCCTTTCGGCAAAAAGATCGTGCGAGGGGAAAGGAAATGCGGACTAGTTTTTGAGACGACGTTTGCCACCCTCGTTCACGCTGTAGGTCCATCTGGTGCTTTTTGTAAACAATTCTTGAGTGCCATGAATTTGTGTGCGAGAGATTGCGGGGCAGAGCCAGAGAGGGAAGGTCCGCTCGGAGACGGTTACTGCGTAGTTATGAGAACGAAGAAGAAGAGATTTGAAGTCTTTACAAATATCTTGACCATGCCATTAGAATTTAGTTGGAGGCAACAAAACAAATCTCGCATGCCTAAAATGAATACTATTACGCTAATCATTCTTTGATATTCTATTCGCCGAGCGATATTGTAATAGTTTATAAGAATATCACAACGAAAATAAACAGGTATAATAACAACAGTATTATTGTAATTACATGAAAATTGCATGCAAATCCGTTGAATAGAGATAAAGAAGAATGATTGTCTCCGTACTAAATGTCCGTGGGATAGACTATAAATTAAATCAACACCGTCGCTGAAGGGTAATTTCTTTCATGCAGTTCAATCTTATTTGCAAGTAATGCACAATCGCCATTTATGACGGGCAAATACACGTTTCCTATTATTCTCGAAGCGAACCATCTCCGCAGAAATTTGTTGTTCGGATCGTGGTTCGCTGAAAGAAATATATTTTTCCGTTCGGTTACCTTCTGCTTGCGAAGGATTTCGATATTTCCCCGAGTGGTTAAGCGCGGGAGAAGCAAAAAGGGTGGGGCTGTCGGGGGGGGGGGGGGGGGGGGGGGCAAGGGCAAGAAGAAACTCGCACGTGGAAGAAAAATAGGGCGAGAGACAGCCACCAAGAAAAATGCCGTCGCATTTGTAGGCGAATTTTAACCGTAGCATCTTCCGCGTACCAGACAAAAAGGGGCAGTCAGGGGGCCGTCTAATGCCCGTCGGCGATATGGAAAGGGCGAGAAACGTTGGGGAAATCCCCATCCGTATCTTCTCTCCCCCCACCCTCCTCTTCCCCCACCCTCCTCTTCTACCCCCCGCCATCCTCCTCTGACCCACTCACACCCGAGGAACCTCAGCCCTCAAGTCGGTAGCGAGATTGAGAGAGTGAGATAAGGACTAGGCGGTTGTTTTCAGCGAAAAACAAAGGGTGGCGATGTCTTGCGAGAAAATCTCTCTGTCGAACTACCTCGGTCCGTGTTTCGCTACTTCGATGCTAAATTATAACTTATAATTACATTACATAAATTTATTTCATTCAGTAAATTGACTGGGGGATTTAAATTGAAGCACTTCCACTTAAGAAATAGCTTTTGGTTAAGCGTGACATTCTCTAAATTTTCAACGACCGCCGCGGTGTTCGTAATTCCAGTTGCTGCAAGGGAGAATGCGTGGGGCGAGACGATGTAAGCAGTGTGAATAGCTACAAAGTAACAATGTTACTTAATTGGCGTGATGTGCTCATGTCGCGGCGGATACATTTATCGGGCGAGTTATCGGCGCCCCGAACCCTTGGAAGAACGCTTTACTCCCCTCCCTCCCAGAACCTTGGAGTTCCCCTACTCCGCTAACAAGTCCCTCCGCCTACGTCACGGGACTCATTCCATTTAGGCATTCGAAGGTGGCAGACCGTTTTCCCACGGACTGGGACGGAGCTTCTGGAAGACATCGGAGACAACATCGATGGGCTCCCGGAGAGGACGACTTCATCTTCCTCGACCGCTCGTCAGCTGTATCCGGTGTACAGCCACATATGGAGTCTAATAAGGGAAGTAGTTTTCTTTCTGCTTATTATGTGCTTGGTTCGTAATATCTCCATTGTACTCCAAAGTTCGCGATGCGCGCGTTAACCGTACATGACAGGAACATCCCAAGTAGTTCGGCCTATAATTCGTGTTACAGCGATAGCCAGCATATCCTTGATCCGCGTGATGTGCGCGTTTAGAACGACGTATATATCTTTCAGTGGTATTTCGTTTGCTCCGCGTGAACGGTTAGCTGTTTCCGCAAATTACGAGCCGAAAATATCTTGTGTATTTATTTGCGATGTTCTTCAGTATTAATTCGTGAGTGTTGTTATGCCTAATGGTTTCTTCGATTCTTTTCCGTTCATTTGCCCTGTTTAAATGTTTCGTTTTTCAGCGGGGATTTCAAGTTGTTAAAACGATGTTTTTCGGTTGTGATTCTTTTGCCATGGAAATGCCGAGGTGATGCCTCACTGGGCCGGATGAATTTTGGATATTTAAATACAATATGTTTGAATAAATTCTCATATCTTGTAAAGGATTAAAAGAAGCATTTTAGAGGAAAAGTATTGAGAAGTTACTTGGGCATTGGTCATCTAGGATTACCAGACGTCCGGTTTTTTCCGGACATGTCCTCTTTTTTTTAGGGTGTCCGGGGACGTGCGGGCGAGATTTTAACACCTTTCCGTAATTAATAAGTCGTTCCGCAAACCGCGACAGTAATATAATGTGCCGTATTCTTAATATTTAATAATCTGTTTAAGTTTTATTTCCAATTTAATTGGTAGACTTACGAATCGAGTATATTTTTCTATATATTATTCATGGTATTTATAAAAAGTTGTATATTTCCATTTCTTATACTTAGACATCTTTAGTCTGCATCGTCGGAATTATGCTTCGGACAAGTAATAATAATGCATCAAATTTTAAGTATTATTGCATTTGATTATGTTTTTATGCGTACATATTTAAGTAATAAAATCGTTTACGTTCGAAATTTAACTTGAATAATATTTAATTTTATTTCCCTTATTTTGATATAACACCACTACAATTTTTTTTGTGCTTAAAAAGTTAAATTTTATAAGTCCGGATTTTAGTGTTCTGTTGACCGGGAAGTAAGATTAAAAATATGGTTATCCTCTGAGCGTGGTGATGCTTTCTGCATTTGTGTATTGTTTCTGGAGTTCCGTAATTTAGAAGGGAAATACCGTATCTAATGTATCAATTCCCTACTTGGACATGTAATCAGATAGAATTTCTAACCAGTTCCTTCGGCTGTTCGCGAGTTCTGAAATATTAAATTGTTTAAGGAAATTGATTTTCCGTCCGCGTTTAACGGATTGTCGTGGCCATCACTTCCAAGTATCGGATAAATGTGTCATGCGCCATTCTGCACGAGTTTTAATTCACGGAATTAGTCTTCAATCTTTACCGGAGGAATTGAATGACTTCCTTGCTGACTGAGTCTCTTATTCTCTGCGTCTTTCACTCGGATACGTGGCGCTCATCCACGACAGCTGAAGTGCCCAACTTATCGGGTGAAATATGAAGCTAGATCGCGATATTTTTGACGTGTTTAACGCTCGACTCGTACGACATTTTAACTTGGACAAATTTATCGACAAGGTTAAAGAATAAAAAGGCTTGATTCTTGTATATAAAGCCAACGATGAGGTACCTCGTGATGATTGTTCTCGTTGCCTTCTCAATCCCTATACTATATGCGTAAGGAAAGAATGCTTTAATGCGAGAGAGGAAGAAAGAAAGGAGGAGAGCGAGAGAGGAAAGATTGTTATTTTTGCGGTGTGCCTTTTAATTTAACGGAGTTATAAATTCGCATAGCATATATGAAACGCCAAAAGCCATTTCTTGACACGTAGACCTTCTTCGTTAACATCTTCATTATCTCAAGGATGAGATATTTTGCTTAGTTAAGCGGGGAATACAGGAAAATATGCGATAATTACGATCCAGTACGATTTCCGCAAGTTTCCTCGCATTTAATTTATTTTGGCATTGTTGCCCCAATTGTTGAGTTCTATGTTTGGCCTCGTATTCATGCATCAAAAGCACCATTTTGGTGCGTTAATACGGATCAGGCTTCTGTACATTTGCTGAATCTATTAAGCAGTTTGAGGGTGGGTGGAAAAGGTCATGGTAATTAACAGAAATGGAGGAAGAGGAGGTAGTATTTGTGTAGGATTAAAAGGAACTGCAGTACAGAAATGATTAACATTTTAAAATTACAATTGATTGTAAAACATTTTGTACGATCTACTCATGCGGCATGCTGAGAATTCATGAAAGTTAATATGGCGTCAATTATCGGTGGATTTATTTGAAAGATTAACCAGCAAATATTCCGAACCTATTTTCTAATAAGATATAGAAAATGAAATTTTAAGACATTTAGTTAAAGTTCTTTTAATTAAGCCTATTTTCTGAAATAACACAGTTTAATGAAAAGTGCGATATCGTAATATAGTTGAAACTCATTGCAGTTGTTGTAAGTATTTAGTTCCTAGTAACTTACTACACATTTTCCTTTAATGGTCAATTGACTTCATTCACGTTTTGTCCTGTTTTACGCATTAAAAAGAGTTTAAGTAAAGTAATTAGATTATTAAGTTAGATTCCAGAAGTTCTAAATAACTTATAACTTTCTCAATATTTCAAGTAAATTTCTGCTGACTCTTCATACATTGACCTGTTATTTCAAATTTCATCCAATTCTCAGTAAATACCTGGATAATCATTTAGCCTCTCCGATAATAATTATTTTAACGATATAAGTAAAACAAAGATAACTTTCTAAGACACAGATATGAAACACAAAGCAGATGAAGGCTAATTTTCCTGATTTTTTCAGATCTTAATCGAATATCTTTTGAATCATTTTATGGTGATCCCATCATTTCATAAAATTACTAGCGTAATTGCCCGTCCAATATGACGGGTGTGTTCACATAATGTATAAAAATTTAGGTACTTATCATTATTCCTCCCTTCATCTACCATTCTCTTCCCTTCCTCCCCATTCTCTTCTATTCCTCTCTCCCATTCTCTTCCGTCCCTCCCTCCCGTTATCTTCCGTCCCTCCCTCCCGTTATCTTCCGTCCCTCCCTCCCGGTCTCCTTTCTTCCTCCCTCCCGGTCACCTTCATTCCTTCCTCCCTTTCTTTCTTTCTCCCTCCCTCCCGGTCACCTTCCTTCCTCCCTCCCGGTCTCCTTCCTCCCTCCCTCCCGCTCTCCTTCCTTCCTCCCTCCCGCTCTCCTTTCTTCCTCCCTCCCGCTCTCCTCCCTCCCGCTCTCCTCCCTCCCTCCCGCCCTCCTTCCTTTCTTTCCCGCTCTCCTTCCTTTCTCTCCCGCAATCTCCTTCTATTCTCCCCCGCAATAGCCTTCCTTTCTCCCCCGCAATCTCCTTCCTTTCTCCCCGCAAACTCCTTCCCTTCTCTCCCACAATGTCCTCTTCTCCCTCCCCTTCTTCATTTCTCCCTCCCGCTCTCCTTCCTCTCTCCTTCCTTCCTCCAGGTCCCCTCCCTCCCTCCCGGTCTCCTTTTCACCTCCCTCCCGTTCTCCTCCCTTTCTCCTTCCCATTCACCTTTTCTCCCTCGCAATAGCCTTCCTTGGGTTAGATGGAAGAGGAGACTGTTTAGTCTCAATCTCGCCCTAATAAAGACGTATATCTATCTATCTATCCATCCTTTCTTCTCTAAAATATCCTCGTTCTTGAAAATGTAGCTGTCGCTTTGTGTGATGTACGTAAATACAAATCTGTCATATAAAAAAAAATTATTTGTTAAACATTATTCTACCCATTTTTAGCTGGCCGAAGTCTCTGATACATATTATAGTAATGTGAATTGTATATTTTTTTAAATTTTAACTCCACAAAGTAGGTGAAGTTTTATTAAATTAGAATTTATTCGGAGAAAACGCAGTATTTCCCCCTTCAAAATAGCGCCATAAACGGTCATTTGTTTCTTAAAATACCATGTCAACCCCAAATAAACAAATTCTGAGTAGCTCATATAAATATCTGCTGGATTTCAATTTTCTATGTGCATCATACATCAAGTTATTCGCGTCGGTTAATAGCACGACAATCAGACCAACGGACGGGCATCGTAGCCGTCCGTTATTACTTTTTTGTGATTCTTTTAAAGCTCTCTTTCTCTCCATACTTACCAAACCGTCCTCAAGTCCTCCACATTTCTACCTATATCCCGCAACCTGTCGCCCAATCCTTCACTTCATAAATCATTTACATGATCGGTTTGTTTATTGAAACGTCCAGCACGATCCTCATATTTTCATGCCGTTTCTATTTCACTAATATTGGAATTTGCTCATAGTATTTCAGCTCATTAGGTATTCTTTCTTGTAAATGATGCAACGAATTATGAAAATCATTTCCGTCTCCTCGCTAAAACCCATATGGATAGGAATACCAATAGTATTTCGAGGTTTAACAATGTAATTGGTAGGCACGGCAGCATCCCGAGAAAATGGGAAGATTTTCCCGAAATATGTTAGTGAAACATTTAACGTGAGAGATTTCAAACTGTAGGCGAAAAACTAGGTAGGATCAGCTTAAGAAACTTAGAATTTTTTCTTTAAAATGGTCCAGATCAAAAGGTCGTGCGTCAATTTCTTCAAATTTATATATCAAAAAAGAAGAAACGGATGCACGTCAAGTAGTCGATTTTTACCTTTCTCTTAAATCATCCCTTGATGATTTTCTTAAATCTTCCAATTCAATTCAAAAGGTTTTTATTTATCTAAGAACAGGAAATTCGTTCGGATATAGGTCATCGATTACATCAAAGAAATATTTGAAGCTTTCCCGGCGAATAATCATGGTGAAGTTTTCCTGGGTTTCCAGCAGGGTTATTACGGAGTTCTCATCGGACGTTTCTGCGACTATCACCTTCGCTATCTTCGTGAGTCGAGTCGATCAGGATCCCTGAAGATGGCGACGGAGATAGTCGCAAAAACGTCGGATGAGAACTCCGTAATAACCCGGCTGGAAACCCAAGAAAAGTTCACCATACATCGAAGAAGTCCGCGAGGCCACGTAATTACGAGTTATGGAAGTGGTTCCCAACCTGGGTGCCGCGGCACACTGGGGCGCCGCAGCTGATTGTTAGGGGTGCCACGATAAAATTTGTTTCGCAAAGAAGTCATCGATTTGAATGTGCTTACAGGTAAATAGGGCATTAATTGTATCTCTAATAAACTGATTATGGTGTGATACCAACAAACGTTGTAATACTCGTTTGTGAAAATTTAAAAGCATTGGTTGAAGGTTGGGGTTCGGCGAAATTCTGTTCTTCTTCGAAAGTGCAAAACGTTGAGAAACACTGAGTAATAATGATTTCGGAGGTAACAATTCGAGAGAACCTCGAGCAAAGCGTCGCATGTTTCGTTTAAATCGATCGCTTAGACGGTTCTCTCGGCAAACAACAATTCGAAACCCATATATTTCTCTCCCACACTTTTACATGATCTGTGAGGAATAGATTAAGAAATCCATTCGGATAGAGGACATCATCAGCCGTCAACAAAAGGTCCGCGAGGGAGTCTACCCCCGAATTTTTACATACCGCTTCATAGGTATTATAAGAACGCCTTTGAAATCTCCCTGTATTCCATACCCGGAGTATACTTTTCCATCTTTCAATGATCATTTTTTTTTCTCTGTCGTAATCCATCTGATCTCAGCCTAACTTCTCCTCAAGGCAACCCTTTCTTACGTGCCCCCTCGTTCCCACTTCAGTCGTTCTTTTTGGCTGAAGTATTGATTTTTTTTTTAATTTGGCAGAGCGTTTCAAATGAAGTATTTGATGGTCCTGAAAAGGACCTTAGTTTTTCCTTCGCCACGAAGGACGTTCCGCGGAGGAAGCATTTATTTCTTCTTCTGCGCCGTTGGTTTTTTCGCTGCGGGCTTAGCCTTAGTCGGAGTCTTCTTTGGCTTGGGAGCGCGAGGTTTCGTCGCCTTCTTCGCCTTAGACGGGGATTTGGCTGCCTTGGCAGCTGGTTTTCCCGCGGCCTTCTTCTTGGGCTTCTCCGCGGCGGGCTTCTTAGCCTTCTTGGCGGGGGGCGCGGACTTGCTGCGCTCCTTGGGTGCGGACCGCTTGGTCGCGCCGGAGGAGGAAGCTGCTGCTCCTGCCGACTTTTTCCCCGCGGGCTTGGCTGCCTTCTTCACTCCTTTCTTGGCCGTCGTCGTCTTCTTGGCCTTGGTTGCGGCCGCAGCGGGTGCGGCTTTCTCCTTAAGGGTGAGAGAACTCAGCTTGAAGGAGCCGGAGGCGCCCTTTCCCTTGGTCTGCACCAAAGTTCCGGCGGTGACGGCCGCCTTCAGGTACTTCTTGATGAAAGGAGACAACTTCTCCGCGTCGGCCTTGTAGCTGGCCGCGATGTATTTCTTGATGGCTTGCAGGGAAGATCCCCCGCGCTCCTTCAGGCTCTTGACGGCGTTGTTCACCATCTCCGAAGTGGGAGGATGGGAGGGCTTTGCTCGGGCCTTCTTCGCTCCGCCCTTAGCTGCCCCTCCTTTCTTGGAGGCGGAGGAGGCGGCGGACGCCGGCAGGGGCTTGACGGCCACGGTGCCGGCTGGCTGGGACGGTGGGGAAGCTGCTGCTGCTGCACTTGCTGCTGTGTCTGCCATACCGATTCTGCAATTGAAAATAACAGACGCTAAAATACCAAATTTTTGGCGTAGCGCAATTAACTGAGCGCGTACCATTTCGGAACGATATCATCGCGCGAAAACGTTGGAGATATGTTGTTCTCGGTTGCTCCGTACTTTGATTCCCGACAGAGAATGCTTTTTTTGCGAGTGTGGGAGTCGCCTTGGGCAGGCGCCGAAGTTGGGTGGAAGGGTGGGTCTTACAGCCATCCGATGCGCGGGTACCCTGACCGGCGGCTGTGGCCTGTGACGAGCTGTAGCTTCATCAAGTGGTCCATGTCCGTCTCCCGACCGTCGGGACGTTGATTAAAGCCTATCCGCCCTCAATTTCCGCATCGTACCCCTTTGATGACCATTCCCCTCTCGAGATTCATCCTTCTTCTCATCAGCTACTGGAAGGCAACGTCGCTAGGCGGCTGATGGCGCCGGAGAGGCGCCGGCAAACGACCCCCTTGTCGAACGGCTCCTCGCCTGCCTCGCGCCTCACGGCGCCTCGACCCACGATACTGCATGCTTTTGCATCGTCTTTCAACAAAGTCGAACGGCGACAACATTGTATTATTTCCCTTTCACCTGAATTGTTCCAGAATTGAACGATCGACGGCGACGGTCGCGGTTTCATTTCCGATTAGTATGCATCGGCGCCAGCCGGCGTAATCGCGGCGGACGTCGAGGCACTCTTCCGACTTTGTTGCATTTCATTTTCGCACGCTAATCACCCTGACTCGGACTCCTTATTTCCTGTTTTCATTCCTGCAAACTATATCTGCCCCGGCAGCGAAAGATACCATGTTAAAAGGTGTCATTACTTCGACGCAGGCCGTAATGCTCAGCGTCGCAGACACCGTACCTAAGCGAGAGGTATCGTCGTTACCCGCGCATTCGTAGCCTAATTACACCACGATGGCGTACTCTTCATGAAAGAGGCGTTCATCGATAGCGAAAAAGGATGCTCGCAGGTAGGGGAGGGTATATTTCATTTATTTCATTTATTTGGTCCTCGAACGACACACCGCCGGAAAACTGGGAGTTGTTCCCAGCGAACATCGTGCGAGGAGGGTCAGCTTACTCATTTTCTAATTTTCATAATGAAATCTTTTGCGTCTTCGCCGCATATCTTTCTTTTCCCATTGCGGGGAAAGAGGGAGACGTGTAATTAGCTCGGCGTCCGAGCAATACGTTATCTTGGATTCCTGTAATAAGTAGCAATTCTGAAGTAGATGAACATGCTTGTTTAATGAAGCTCCATGTATTTTCTACATTCCTTTCCCACTCTTTAGTGGCTGACATCATTTTTCACTAGTAAATGAACGGTAGGTTATTCTCCACTAAAAAAAAAAAACATAACCGGCATTAACTTTCCCCCTTCTAAGGCGGCATTTATCTTCCACCGTTATGCGGCATTCATTTTTTTCCACCGTTATGCGGCATTCATTTTCCGCCGTTAAGCGGCATTCATTTCCCACCGTTAGCGGCATTCATTCCCCAGGCATATGCGGCATTTGTTCTTCAGTCACATGCGGCATCATTTTCTTTCACCCAACCCCCGCGGAGGTCATTAAAAAAAAATAACAATAATAATAAAGAAAGAAAGAGGAAGGATGAAATACAATCAGGCCAATTCAGCAACCCCCCCCCTGCACTCGAGCGAAGGGATGGGGGAAGACTCGAGAAGCGCGGGGAAACCCACAGGAAGGGAGCCGGAGTGGCACGGAAGGTTATCCGTGCGCGTGCGGGCCGCACTAATACTGGCAAGTAGGGGGGAAAATGCCGAATCGGGAAGGTGAGCGGAGTTGCCATGTAATGCATGAGGCATACGCGGTGAGATGAAAGTGGAGGAGTTTATGGAGATGGAACGGGGACGGTTTCGACAAGAAGTTAAGTCACCTCTGACCATATCATTCTTTTTAGATATTAACAATACTGAAGCTACATCTGGGGCCGTCTCCGACGTTTACGGAATCGTCCTTTTATCACTACTTGATTTTCCAACTTAATTTTTTCCTACGACGAATTTGACCAGCAAAAGGGAATAAGCAGTACATATATCTTAATTTGAGCTATTTATGGCCCTTAAAAGGGCCGTTTTTTGTGATGCTACGCCATCCACCAAGTATTTACTTGGAGCTGGTGTACTTGGTGACAGCTTTGGTGCCCTCGCTGACGGCGTGCTTGGCAAGCTCTCCGGGCAGGAGAAGCCTCACAGCAGTCTGTACCTCCCTGCTGGTGATGGTAGAGCGCTTGTTGTAGTGAGCAAGGCGGGAAGCTTCGGCGGCAATTCTTTCGAAGATGTCGTTAACGAAGCTGTTCATGATGCTCATGGCCTTGCTGGAGATTCCAGTGTCTGGGTGGACCTGCTTGAGCACCTTGTAGATGTAGATGGCATAGCTCTCCTTCCTCCTGCGCTTCTTCTTCTTGTCTCCCTTGGAGATATTTTTCTGGGCCTTACCGGCCTTCTTGGCAGCCTTTCCGCTAGTCTTTGGTGGCATGGTGCACGTCTAGAGTCAGAGAAAGATCTGATGATGAGCGGAAAAATTTTCTGACATTGTATATATGTGACCGAAGTTTCCAACCAGCGAACCTAGGGATACTAGGCCAATGGCGTCAGATTAAGTGGGAATCCCAGGCAGAGAGCGAGGAGGCGCCAGTACAGATATATACATTGGATCCGAAGCCTTGCTTTTTATTAAGGAGCAAAGACCTCAAGGTGCTTTGTTTCGTGTCGCTGAGGAATCGATATCAACATGTCAGGACGTGGAAAGGGAGGAAAAGTCAAGGGCAAGTCCAAATCTCGCTCTAGCAGAGCCGGACTTCAGTTCCCCGTTGGACGTATCCATCGTCTCCTCCGCAAGGGCAACTACGCTGAGCGCGTCGGCGCTGGCGCCCCTGTCTATTTGGCCGCCGTCATGGAGTATTTGGCAGCTGAAGTACTCGAGTTGGCAGGGAATGCCGCTAGGGACAACAAGAAGACTAGGATCATTCCTCGTCATCTTCAGTTGGCCATTCGTAACGACGAGGAGTTGAACAAGCTTCTCTCCGGCGTTACCATCGCCCAGGGAGGTGTCTTGCCTAACATCCAGGCGGTGCTTCTGCCAAAGAAGACCGAGAAGAAGGCTTAAGGACCTCTGCCATCACCAAACGGCCCTTTTCAGGGCCATAAATAGCTCTGGTTAAGATATCTGTACTGCTAATTCCCTTTTGCTGGCCAAATTCATCGTCGGAAGAAGTTGGGAGGAAAATGACGGGGGGGGGGGGGGGAAATTGGCCAGTGGTCTGAGACGTAGCAGTTAGCATAACGTTTGTGTTGTTAGTATCACTGACGTTCCATCACTACCACCAGATGGCGACATCATGCAGGGGAGGACCTCTTTTAAATTCAGGTTGATATCATCTGCAGTTAGTATGAAAAAGGGAGCAGGGGATAGAAAAAAAAAATGAAAGCACTGGCAGAACGAGAGATGAAAACCCCGCAATGAAGAATTTGTGGGAAATTTGATTGCGGTTGACTTTTTCTTTTTTTCATCCAGAAGATTCTTTATCATTATTCTTTTTACCTGTCCTTATAATTTCATTGGTTGTTTTATCACGTATCACCTTCCACAAGCCGTGGCTCCTCTGCGGTACGGTCCGACCTACAGGGGTTGTCTTTTCGACAGGGTATTGGTTGGTTTATCACTTTCCAGGAGCCTCTGCAGTCCCGCAAAATAGAAAAAAAAAGGGTGGAATTTCTTTCGGACAGAGTATTGGCTTTTTTTTTGCTCAGCAGATTAACTTATGGACAGTTTGGTGGCCCTGAAAAGGGCCGAGTTGTTGACTCCTAGGTTGGTGCAGAAGATAGTCTACCCGCCGAATCCGTACAGGGTACGTCCCTGCCTCTTGAGGGCGTAGACGACGTCCATGGCGGTGACGGTCTTCCTCTTGGCGTGCTCGGTGTAGGTAACGGCATCGCGAATGACGTTCTCAAGGAACACCTTCAGCACGCCTCGGGTCTCTTCGTAGATAAGGCCGGAGATACGCTTCACGCCACCACGACGGGCTAGACGGCGAATGGCTGGTTTGGTGATTCCCTGGATGTTATCGCGAAGAACTTTGCGATGACGCTTGGCGCCACCCTTTCCCAAGCCTTTGCCTCCTTTTCCTCGTCCGGTCATCTCTGTAGCTGATGAGATCAGAATCATTGCTTTTCCTCGTCTTTTATATCGGTTTTCCACGTGACATCGTGGCCAGATTCTGAAAAGGCGGCAACCAATCAGGCTGCAGTTTACGGACGCCGTTCTGCGAAGGTATAAAATAGGGATTGGAGTGCCCGTTCACTGAATTGTTTTTCTTTTGCATCTGCAAACAGGAACATGGCCCGTACGAAGCAGACCGCCCGCAAGTCCACAGGAGGCAAGGCTCCGCGGAAGCAGCTCGCCACCAAGGCAGCTCGCAAGAGTGCACCGGCCACCGGAGGCGTGAAGAAGCCGCATCGATACCGGCCAGGTACCGTGGCTCTTCGTGAGATCAGAAGATACCAGAAGAGCACGGAACTTCTCATCCGTAAGTTGCCCTTCCAGCGCTTGGTGCGTGAGATCGCTCAGGACTTCAAGACTGACCTGCGCTTCCAGAGCTCGGCAGTCATGGCTCTTCAGGAGGCCAGCGAGGCTTACCTCGTCGGTCTTTTCGAGGATACCAACCTGTGCGCCATCCACGCCAAGCGAGTCACCATTATGCCGAAAGACATCCAACTGGCGCGCCGTATTCGAGGAGAACGTGCCTAAGATCTTGGTATCGCAACTCGGCTCTTTAAAAAAAAGGCCCTTTTCAGGGCCAAAATCATTCCATTAAGAATGGCTATCGCTAATCCAATTCCCGTCGAAAGAAAATGGCAATTTTTTTTGTTTTGGCCCTGTCTAACCCTGCCTCAAAAGATTTGCGCGTTGAGACGAAAAGAAATTAGATTTCGCTGGGTGCGGTATTTAGAACTATGCCATTATTATTAGAAAGAAGTTTAACTATCTAAACACCTGAATTAATCTGGAGCAACACTGTTCATAATATTTCGATAATGTGATTCATTGAAAGAATTATAGATTAATTAATACAGAAAGGAAACTGCAGATGTTAAAGAAAAGAAAATCATGGAACCACATTACTATGTGACTGATTATTATCATTCTAAGTTTGGTATTCTCTCCATTTTCATCTATTTAACCCATTCATATTTATCCAAGGGCTGCATGCTGTTGCACTTGCAATTCTGAGCAGCTGTAGAACCTAGTGAGGCAGTTGGTTTTTTGGCACTCACCTGCTGTCACCCACTACCTGAGTAATTATTCAGCAACCTCGATGCAAAAATTTAACAATGTCTTGTTGTTCCTTGTAAATGAACAACTTTAATAATACAAACTATTCTTCTTCAATTCAATTCATTAGAAAGTCTTCTTAAATATTCCTTGCTAAAAGGGAGGTGATAGAACCAATGACTCTGGCAAATTCGTTTATAGAAGGAAGGAGTACGTTAACATTACCACTACTGCTGTTGTATTTCTTTTATAAAAATCCTCTTGAAAGCTTACTGCTGAAACATAACCAAAAATCAATGAAACGTGCGCATTCCTAGTAATACAAATTGACAGTGATATATCTTGGGACACGCATTAAACAGCAGGTTTAGTTCATTCTGTTATATCTTAAGACATCTGAGACATACAGTTAGTTTAACACGTTGACGACCGATGACATGCGAATTAAGTCATTTTTATTACTAGCAATTTATCTAAAATATTTTTCTGTCAATTATATCTATTTACTAATGTTTTTATCATGAAACAGAAATATAAACGCTAACATTTAATTTTATATTTCAAAGTTTTTCGTATCTTAAACGTTTATATTTTTTCCGATTTCGTCATAGCTATGATGGAAATTTGATCGCACAATATCCGCTCAATGAATGCGTGTGGGCATTCATTAATTGTTGTACGCGTGACCCTTCAAGTTACTATCGGCTGGGTTTTTAGCCGGCCATGTCTTGTCATCAATTCTTTTCGTAAACAAGCGGGGCTGGGCCATCCAAAAGGAATCCAATAAGCTCTATAGGGAACTGAATGCTTTCTGCAAGGATCTTAGAGTCAGCTGAACAAAAGGATAAGATGACGTGGTTGAGGGGCATCTGTGTTTCCAACCACTGTTTCTGATCGCTGTTTAAAACTAGTCTCTTCTTGGTTGTGTGACCGTTCGTCCCTTTCGCTCGAAGCTATTTCTCCATTGCGAGTTTCAATCCAAGTATTCGAATGGTTTGCAACTCATTTAGAGAGAGCTAAGAGTGGGGCAGAGAGAAGGGCCGACTGATGCAGTGTTTGCGGCTAGAATATTGAGAAAGGAAACTCGGTATGTCTGTTCATTATGCAAAGTTCCTTTGCGTAAGGTGACGTATCAGTGACTATTATTTAAAAAAAATGAAGTACTAGGATATCCGGTGAGCAAAACACTTTAAAAATTTCGGAAAAAAAAAGTTTAAAAAATAAACCGTTTGGGTTTAAATTCTTCAAAGAAGCCCGCCGGTCCTACATGAATGGGTTGGTCTGGGGGTGCATGAAAAAGACCCTGCCGAATTCGAACCACTGAGTCTGTGGTTAGCAGCAAACACTAATTGTTTGGCTACCACTCTGCCTGCTTGGTAAATGTATTATAATATGTAATGTAAGACATTCTAAATTACTAGTATGACTTCTGTAGATTCAACGCCAGCAAGTACGGCATTTAGAAAATAACTACAGGGTTATAAAAAGGCAAACAGGTATATTAGTGCTATTGCAGGCTTTTCAAGGCCCAAGCCGTGTTGATGACAGTCTGAAGGGCCTTGGGTTTGCCGTCTGAGTGAGTAATGATCCACTTTTCCGGCAGCAAAAGCAGTGCGATTTTAGGGTACTTATGCGTAATCGTAGAAATTTTTTGATATTTTCTTTGATGAGGAATATCGTTCCGAATAATATGAATAGGGTCGCTTACCCCAAGACAATTTTCTGTATTCCTCAGAAATTGCCAGATACTTTCAGCGTAATTATCCTCCTCGTACATTGCAGGACAGTTACATACGAGCATCAAAATCAGAAAATTGCGTATGCTATGAAGAAACCTATCTTATACCAAGACGAACCAAATCTCTGCTCAAAAGCTACTACGAAGAAGAAGGAGATATAGGGACTGTGCTGTTAGAGGTCTCTTAACTCTTGAAATGAATGTCTTTTTCATGTGTGTCATCACGTCAGAGCTGTATGGAAAGGGAATAGGAACGGTCGTTGGGACTGGGCCATGTGTTTGGTTCGGCATTTTTCGAGGGCAATATTTTCAGAGAGACAGAGAGAGAGAGAGAGATAACAGGGTCGTTGTATGCACTTATCTACGTCATTACACAAACATGACCATTCCACGATTTTTACGATTTTTTTCGTGTTTTTTCCCTGTGGATACTTTATATTTTAATTGCTAAGTTAATTAAAATATATCCCCTAAGTTATCATGGCGTCAACCAGTAGAAAAAGGCAAGCAACTACATGTGATGAGAAGGAGATTGATTCGGAAGATAGTGTGAGTTCATAGAGTGAAAGTGAGATTGATAGTGAAGATCGTGCTCAAATTGATCAATTACGTAGGACGAAAGGAAGGAAAAATCAAAAGATGGCTAAGAGTTTGATGTTTTTCAATGAGGAATTTGTTCTGAACATTGTGAACTTATGCGGCCGGATGTGGCCCGTCATTTGCATAGCGTTTTTAGTTTTAATATTTCTAGTATTAGTAAGCACCGTCAGTCACACTATTCCAAAAACAGCATGATTTATGAACATTATGGACAAAGGTGCGTCGTGTGCAATCCCTGACTATGGCGGGGAATTATCCCATAGGTGACGCTGCTCCTAATTGTAATGGAGACAAGAAAGGCTGCAGTTTTTTATAGCCGAAGCGGTCATGAGATGAGATGGGCAACATCGAAATACCGCCGATGTTTTCCTTCTGTGGAATCAATCGATTAATAAAAAGGTAATGCGTTGCTCTGGGGATAGGGAGACTAAGGGCTGACTGGGATTGATTTCATTCGTCTGTGTTCCCCCTCTTCGGCTACTGCTGCCTTGTATTAAATGACCTCACAGATCAGCTGGACATCATGCTCCAGCGCTCAATGAATTCCCGCGTAAGATTCATTTTCAACCTCAGGAGAGACGTCCACATTTGGAATACCTTGGTTGGGTATCCGCAAAATCCAGACGTAAATGTGCAATATTCCTTTACTCCCTTTCTTGGAATGAACAGCCTGAATACCTCCGCTACTTGTTACCACGTATGACTATGGCCACAAGGTTCGACTGCGGCCACTTCTAGTACCCGGACCATCGGACCACTAATCACAAATCCGTTCAGATCGTCGGATCCCAACTATGGAATTCAATTCCCGACCATGTGAAACGCTACAGTTCCTTCAGCTGTGTAAAATCAAATATGCTTAGTTTATGAATGCGTGCATTTATGTGTATACTAGTAGGAGCTTGCGTACTGCAAGCATATCATCTCACCTTGTAGAAACATTAATTTTTCAGAGAGATATTTCATCATGGGAAATATTTCTTTAATTCAAACTATTTCTCCTCGGTACCTATTTTCGGTTATTCCTCATGGAACAATAATGGAGTAAAACTAGAGCTAATGTTTGCAATTTTAGGAATATTATAATTTTTCCACATTTAGGTATTAATGCCACACATTCCCGCGAAATTTCAAATTTGTGGCACATTTGCAAGTGAAATAACATTTACCTAATTGTTTAAATTTGAATATGTTTTAACGGCCGCAATAAGAATTTCGTGGATACATTGAAATGTTTATTAGTTTGCATGGATTAAACTCTAAATAACTTAAAAATTTCAGCCCTCTTACTTGCCCCGTAGTACCTAAACATTGACCAATTTGTTTAAACTTTAAGAATTTTTTAATGCGAAACTAATTAAAATTTCAAAATTTGTATAATCCCTATTTCGTTTTTTTACAAATTCTTCCTATTAAAAAAATTTCAGCTCCGTAGCACAAGCGGAAATACATAAACCTTGAAAATTTGTTTAAACAATTGCGAATTTTTAGCGGCCGCATTGTTTCACTTTTTCAAGATTTTCGTTTTTTCTAGCCGGTTCTGCACAAAATCCTACCTATAAAAAAAATTTCGAATCTCCAGCTCATCTGCAAGTGCCTAAACATGAGTATCCTCCTATATTTTACATGCTATCATTTTCTATGGACATTCTGTCAGAGGAGAAATAACATCATTTTATATGGACGTTTTTTACAGAGGAGGAGGAGGAGGAGGATATAACAAATAGGAGGATACCAATATTTGGGCACTTCCAGATGAGCTGCAGTTCCGAAATTTTTTTCTTAGGTAGGATTTTGTATAAAATCGACTAGAAAAAACGAAAATCATGAAAAAGTGCAACAATACGGCCACTAAAAATTGGCAATTGTTTAAACAAATTTTCCAGGTTTATGTATTTCCGCATGTGCTACGGAGCTGAAAATTCTTTTAGAGGTAGGATTTGTAAAAAAAAGGAAATAGGGATTATACAAATTTTGATATTTTAATTTGCTTGGCCGTTAAAAGTTCTTAAAGTTTAAACAAATAGGTAAATGTTTAGATACTACGAGGCAAGTTAAAGAGCTGATATTTTAAAGTTATTTGGAGTTTAGTCCATAGAAACGAACAAACATATCAGTGTATCCATGACATTGTTATTGCGGCCGTTAAAATTTATTTAAATTTAAACAATATGATAAATGTCATTTTACTTCTAAATGTGCTACAAATTTAAAATTTGGCGGAAATGTATGGCATTATTAACCCCATGTGGAAAATTTATAATGTTCCTAAAATTGTAAAAATTAGTGATTCTTTTACTCTATTATTGGTCCATAAAGAAAAAACGAAAATCGGTCCAGAGGATAAATCTTATGAATTAAAGAAATATTTCCCATGATGAAATATCTCACTGAAAAATTAATGTTTCCAAAGAAGAGATGAAATGCTTGCAGTATGAGAGCACCTTCTACTAGTATGCTAGTAATGAACGTCTTTATATAATGATACGTATATGTCTGCCATGAATTTATGATTGTATGTAACATTACGAGACTATTTTATTATTGTAGTACCACAGTTAATCTTAGTGGACATGCCCCAGAGCAGAATAAACAAATCAAATCTATACCCACCTCTCTCTCTCTCTCTCTCTCTCTCTCTCTCTCTCTCTCTCTCTCTCTCTCTCTCTCTCCCCCTCTCCCCCCCCCCCCAATGCCTCTCTCCCCCCCTCAATGCCTCTCTCGCCCCCTCAATGCCTCTCTCCCCCCCCTCAATGCCTCTCTCGCCCCTCTATACCTCTCTCCCCCCTCTATACCTCTCCTCCCCCCCTCTATACCTCTCCTCCCCCCCTCTATACCTCTCCTCCCCTATACCTCTCTCCCCCCTCTATACCTCTCCTCCCCTATACCTCTCTCCCCCCCCCTATACCTCTCCCCCCCATCAATACCTGTCTGCATATCTCTGTCTCCCTCCCTAACTCTGTCTCCCTATCTCCCTGGGTCTTTCTCTCTTTTTTCCATGGATCATAAGTGTCGGGTAAGGGAACCTTATACAGAGATTTCCTGTCTTAACCAACCCAAAAAATCTTTCTGCTGAGGTTTTTCTCCCCTCAGCTGAAGTCTCCGACGTCGACTGCTATAGGAAGTGTGAATGGTGGAAGTTTCGTATGTGCTAAAATTATCAGAAATCGAATGCACTGGCAGAGGAACTATTTTTTCTCCTGCGAATAATCCTTCTGAAAAACATATACTATCTTCCGAAAGTAAATTAGAATGCGATAAAGGTATTATTGAGAGATGGCCGTTCTTGCTAGTTCTTGCTATGATGAATGAGGAATCGGGCGATTATGAAAGATGCTGAAGAGTTCCAAGTCGGTATTATTCCACCAAATTTAAATGAACTGACGGACTGTGACGAATTTGATGACGACGTTTTATGTGGACCTAATTCATTACCGCAAGATATTCTCAGTTCCATTGAGGTATAGGTACAAATTATAGTATGTTAATTTTATACTGTTATAAATGAAATGAAAGATTTGTCTCCGTCTTAGTGATGAATCTAAACTATGTTCTATAAACAACAGAAAATCCATCATACCTTAAAAATTAGTGTGAATGGAATGTGAAAATTTTTTGCCGTTTTATGCTGACAGGTCATAATTGTTTACCACGGGACCGAATTGAGGACCTGGGAGTTTCACTTTTGTACGATAGTATCTCAGGAAATCGATATTTAGAAATCAAACGGCTTAATATTAGGGAAATCCCAAGACCGAATGTTCGAAACTAGGCCACTTATGAATATGCTTATAAAATGTTTCTGCCCATGGGGTTTCTTCTACAAAGACTTCACAGAACGAAGCCATGGTGAAACACAATCCAGCAAAAATATTTATCAAAGAAAAGCTGTAAGGTTTGGGTACAAAAACAGGATGTCCAGCAGTTCTGTTTTTGATGTTTACTTGGGAAAAAATCATGAACAACGGGAACATTCCAAATCTTTACCTGTAGGCGCTATTGTCGTGATCAATTTGAGAACAACCAACTACAGATCTCAACACCTCAGCTGATGCTATTTGCGGAAAATGAATTCCTACGACGTACTAAGTTAAGATGAAGAAAGAAATTTCCCTTGTTTATTTTTTCCATTTTAATTACATGGGAAGGAGTGCTGCACATTTTTAATTTGCATTTTCGTATTAATAGAATCCGAGATTCAAACTCGGGTCTTAAACGATCGTTTGCCTCAAAGTACAAAGTTCATTTTCATCGAAGTTAGAATTCGAATACCTTCCTAAATATCGCCAAATGTACATTTTGAAGCGTAAAAACTGCTCACTTTTTTTAAATAGGAGCTCATAAATAGATAATGTCGCTTTTTAGTATCGTTTCGCTTCCAGCTTGAGCTTCGGTTTGTCCGTCTGTCCGTCCGCATGTTCGGCCTCGACTTTTACCGAATGGAAACTTCTAGAACAAGTAACGTAGAGTATTTTTCTATACATTTCTATCGTAGAAGTAGCCGTTACGAAGAAAATCGAACAAACAAAATTGGAAAAAATCACGCATAGCTACCTAATTGTTGTCAACGTAAATAATCTTATTGGTTACTGAAGTCAATAAGATCTGATATAATTGCAAAATGCATTTAATAACTTTGTAAGCGGAAGAAAATGGATTATCTACGGCGAAGAAAAGAACGGAAACGGAAATATGACAACTCAAGTGAGGTGTTTTATATAATTCTCGATTTAAAACTGGTAAGGAAATAAATCTGTAAATAAAAATTTAGTATTTCCATGGCATAACTTCTGATAACGTTGTGCGGTATTAATCATTGAAATTACGTAATATAGAAATCTAATCGGGTTTTGGTGTTTTGCTGTTTTTATGGTGTGTTCGGGCAAATTATTTCGTACAGTTTCAAATATTCCATCGCACGAAACGCGTCTATTTGTGATACACTGTATGTACACTTTCCTACAAATAAATGTATATTTCGGAAGTGTTTTTTGATGAAAATATACGCTGCAATCATTTAACAAAAGCCCACTTCCTCCATGGCAAACTAGACATGTGACTTCAATCAACATTTGATGTTGTGCAATAAGACGATAACGACGAAATTAACCTTTACTTCGTTAGATGTGTGATATGCGGACATTGTCCCATACATACCTTCAAGAAACCAGTGTTTTACGGGATATTCACGGAATCTGTTGAAATTCAACGGGCATCTGAGCTTAATGGTGATATAACTTAGACTTATGCTTGCGGATGTACACATTCAACAAACGTTGTTTGCATTTTTTAAGTGCACCTATCATCTACATAGTTATCTCGAATATTTTACGCATTCTCACGCGAAAACATTTCCTCGTTTAGGTGATTTGCATTTATGCCGATAATGATTATCGCATCTGCCCTAATATTTTAGAAAATTCTACTCTCTTTAGAAATTTGAACAATGCATTTCTAGCGAGCTAATAACAATGAGATAGAACATGAATAATCAATTATTCATTGTTATATGTTGATGAAGTAAGTTACAGAGATGAAATTTTTTAGCATGTTTTAAGGTATTTGTGGAAAATTTCTCCGGAATCTGTCTCTAATAACTAACTGTGAACAGGAAAAATAAAAATTGTATGAATAGATTTATAGGAAACGTTCTGTGCGCAATAAGAGGTAACAATATAAAATTCACGTACTTTAGTGTTAGGCATATAGAAATTGTGAAGCGTTTCCTTTTCAAGTTAATTCCATTTCTTGACATGCCGCTTTTGTTTTAATTTATTCTTGTGAGAAGAGTTCTGGATCAATTTTCAAATGGTATTTTAATTGTAAAAGGCGAAGGTTTTCTCTTCTATATAAATGTCGGAGAAAGATAGTGGTTTTATTTATATTGATGATGTTGCAGTTGCAGACGAACTCATAAACCTGCCAGATA
>JAJPWW010000568.1:0-23364 GCA_028673005.1 Tanypteryx hageni | reverse complement strand
ATAATAATACTCGAGGGGGTGGAGTGGCTATCCTCGCCCGTGAAGGTATTGCATGCGCAAAAATAGACGACAGAAGCTCTGGCCCGATAGAAGCAGTAGGGGTCAGAGCGGATACAACTATGGGAACCCTCACCATCATAAGCACTTATATCCCACCAGGGAAAGAATTGCGCATGCAAGACCTAAACGGGCTCCTTAGCATGGACAATGGAGTAATAATAGCGGGTGACTTTAATGCAACGCATTGGGCGTGGAACTGCAGTAAAGAGAGCAGGCGTGGTAATCTTTTAAAGACATGGGCACGAGATAACCAATTTAGGGTAGTGGCTCCGAGAACAACGACGCGACCAGGACCAAGGAACACAGGAAGTGTCCTTGACTTTGCACTGGTCAAGAATTTTGATCAACGGACAATATCTAAAACGATCCCAGAGCTAACGAGCGACCATTACCCGGTAGTTCTGAGGATCGGAACACAAGTATTGTTTTACCAACAGGACAACCACCGCATGTGCTATGGACTTGCGGATTGGGCTAATTTTAGGAAAATAATTACGGAGTCACTACCAAGCGATGTGCCCACGATATCCACCAGGGAGGGAATTGATGAAGCGGCAGAATTGTTGGGGAACGCAATCAATAACGCAGCGGAAAAAGCTATTCCGCGTAGAGCAATGAAATCAAAAGAAAACCTGGAGATCCCTGACGAAATCAAAAATCTTATAAGCAAAAGAAACTGGGTGAGGCGGCAGTTTAACCATTACGGTACTGCCGACCAAAAGAGGGATCTCCGGGGATTAAACAGAGAAATCAGGGACCAACTGAGGCGCCTGAGGAGGTACCAATGGTCCATTAGACTAGCAGACCTCAATATAAGCGACAACTCCATATGGAAGTATACGCGTTCCCTAATGGATTCTGCCAGGAGCGACCCTCTCGTGGAGAGCCCAAGAGGCAAACTTACCACGTCTGTTGACAAAGCCGAATTCCTTGCGTCTCATTTAGAACAGGTTTTCACGCCCAATGACGCAACAGAATACACCCCAGACATAAAGATGGAGGAGATAGAGTCCATGCTAAGGGCACAGCACATCGAGGATCAAGCCACTCCGGTGTTCTCCATCAGAGAATTGGCAGAAGTTATAGCACGCCTACCAAAGGGGAAGGCGACAGGCAAAGACAACATCCCCTACGAACTAATAAAGCGACTGCCAATCTCTGCAGGAGAATACCTTATCTCGATTCTCAATGCAGTGGTGAGGATAGGACATTACCCTGCCGGCTGGAAGCATGCAAATGTCATATGCATACCCAAGGTAGGAAGGAAGGTCTTAAAAGCCACTGACTTCAGACCGATATCCCTCCTTTCCTGCCTTGGGAAAGTATGCGAAAAAATTATCTACCCGCATATACTGACACACGCGGAAGGGCATGGTGTGATCCCCCAAATGCAGTTCGGATTTAAGGCAGGACACTCCACAACACATCAGCTGCAGAGGGTGGTAGATTTTATCACGGACGCCTTCAACAGGAAGAATGTATCTGTTGGAGTAGCTTTTGATATAAGCAAAGCTTTCGACAAAGTATGGCACTTAGGCCTACTGCAAAAACTTTTTATAGCTAAATTCCCCTCTTGGCAGGCGAAATTTATAAAGTCTTATATCAACGACAGGCCATTCACTGTAAAATGGAATGGTGCCGAAAGCTCGACAAGGAGGATAGCAGCTGGTGTTCCACAAGGGAGTGTCCTAGGGCCACTACTATTTTCTATTTACACGGGTGACATTCCGACGGATGAGGGGGATTGGAACTCCACCATTGCCCTCTACGCGGACGATTGTGCAATAATTACAAGAAGCTTCCAGCCGGAAATGGCCGTCCGTTACGCCCTGAGGCAAATTGAAAAACTCACTAAGTATTACAAGAAATGGAGAATTGAGATAAACCCCAAAAAGACCCAAGCAATCCTCTTCCAAAAAAGGGATGCCGATTTGCCGAGACAGCTCTCAATAGAAGGTGTTGAAATTCCCTGGGCTAGACATATTAAATACCTTGGCGTAACAATGGACGAGAAACTACGGTTTGACGTCCATGTAAAAAGGGTCAACCTTACAGCAGCAGGGAAGAGAGCCAGACTCTTCCCAATTTTTAAATCAACTGACGTGTCCAGGGAATTAAAAACACACCTATATAAGGCAATGATCAGACCGACACTTATGTACGCTGCACCGGTGTGGACGGGTTTTCTCATGCAGAAATCCTGGAAAATACTCGAGATCGCGGAGAGAAAGATTTTAAGCCGAATAGGCAGGACATGGGGCAGAAATGTTGATGTCCATGAAATGCTAGGGATACCAACGATTAGGGACTTTGCCAAAGATTTGGCTAACAAATACAAACTCGCCCTGGAAAATAAAACGAATGACGTTCTCCGCGATCTCGCAATTAACAAAGTGTCGGTCTGGGATAAGTACAAGAGAGCATTGGCATCCACAGGTGAAGAGGATAGGGTCCCTCCTAAAAAGCGGCGAATATAACTTTTATTAACAATGACCATTATGAAACACGGGTGAGGTGCCTGTAATTTAATACCCGACGTTGAGTAAAGCCACATTGGAAGGCAACTCAGAAATATTAGATACCACGGGAGGGTATGAGCCACGGGCCAATGATTCTGATCTCATCAGCTACAGAGATGACCGGACGAGGAAAAGGAGGCAAAGGCTTGGGAAAGGGTGGCGCCAAGCGTCATCGCAAAGTTCTTCGCGATAACATCCAGGGAATCACCAAACCAGCCATTCGCCGTCTAGCCCGTCGTGGTGGCGTGAAGCGTATCTCCGGCCTTATCTACGAAGAGACCCGAGGCGTGCTGAAGGTGTTCCTTGAGAACGTCATTCGCGATGCCGTTACCTACACCGAGCACGCCAAGAGGAAGACCGTCACCGCCATGGACGTCGTCTACGCCCTCAAGAGGCAGGGACGTACCCTGTACGGATTCGGCGGGTAGACTATCTTCTGCACCAACCTAGGAGTCAACAACTCGGCCCTTTTCAGGGCCACCAAACTGTCCATAAGTTAATCTGCTGAGCAAAAAAAAAGCCAATACTCTGTCCGAAAGAAATTCCACCCTTTTTTTTTCTATTTTGCGGGACTGCAGAGGCTCCTGGAAAGTGATAAACCAACCAATACCCTGTCGAAAAGACAACCCCTGTAGGTCGGACCGTACCGCAGAGGAGCCACGGCTTGTGGAAGGTGATACGTGATAAAACAACCAATGAAATTATAAGGACAGGTAAAAAGAATAATGATAAAGAATCTTCTGGATGAAAAAAAGAAAAAGTCAACCGCAATCAAATTTCCCACAAATTCTTCATTGCGGGGTTTTCATCTCTCGTTCTGCCAGTGCTTTCATTTTTTTTTTCTATCCCCTGCTCCCTTTTTCATACTAACTGCAGATGATATCAACCTGAATTTAAAAGAGGTCCTCCCCTGCATGATGTCGCCATCTGGTGGTAGTGATGGAACGTCAGTGATACTAACAACACAAACGTTATGCTAACTGCTACGTCTCAGACCACTGGCCAATTTCCCCCCCCCCCCCCCGTCATTTTCCTCCCAACTTCTTCCGACGATGAATTTGGCCAGCAAAAGGGAATTAGCAGTACAGATATCTTAACCAGAGCTATTTATGGCCCTGAAAAGGGCCGTTTGGTGATGGCAGAGGTCCTTAAGCCTTCTTCTCGGTCTTCTTTGGCAGAAGCACCGCCTGGATGTTAGGCAAGACACCTCCCTGGGCGATGGTAACGCCGGAGAGAAGCTTGTTCAACTCCTCGTCGTTACGAATGGCCAACTGAAGATGACGAGGAATGATCCTAGTCTTCTTGTTGTCCCTAGCGGCATTCCCTGCCAACTCGAGTACTTCAGCTGCCAAATACTCCATGACGGCGGCCAAATAGACAGGGGCGCCAGCGCCGACGCGCTCAGCGTAGTTGCCCTTGCGGAGGAGACGATGGATACGTCCAACGGGGAACTGAAGTCCGGCTCTGCTAGAGCGAGATTTGGACTTGCCCTTGACTTTTCCTCCCTTTCCACGTCCTGACATGTTGATATCGATTCCTCAGCGACACGAAACAAAGCACCTTGAGGTCTTTGCTCCTTAATAAAAAGCAAGGCTTCGGATCCAATGTATATATCTGTACTGGCGCCTCCTCGCTCTCTGCCTGGGATTCCCACTTAATCTGACGCCATTGGCCTAGTATCCCTAGGTTCGCTGGTTGGAAACTTCGGTCACATATATACAATGTCAGAAAATTTTTCCGCTCATCATCAGATCTTTCTCTGACTCTAGACGTGCACCATGCCACCAAAGACTAGCGGAAAGGCTGCCAAGAAGGCCGGTAAGGCCCAGAAAAATATCTCCAAGGGAGACAAGAAGAAGAAGCGCAGGAGGAAGGAGAGCTATGCCATCTACATCTACAAGGTGCTCAAGCAGGTCCACCCAGACACTGGAATCTCCAGCAAGGCCATGAGCATCATGAACAGCTTCGTTAACGACATCTTCGAAAGAATTGCCGCCGAAGCTTCCCGCCTTGCTCACTACAACAAGCGCTCTACCATCACCAGCAGGGAGGTACAGACTGCTGTGAGGCTTCTCCTGCCCGGAGAGCTTGCCAAGCACGCCGTCAGCGAGGGCACCAAAGCTGTCACCAAGTACACCAGCTCCAAGTAAATACTTGGTGGATGGCGTAGCATCACAAAAAACGGCCCTTTTAAGGGCCATAAATAGCTCAAATTAAGATATATGTACTGCTTATTCCCTTTTGCTGGTCAAATTCGTCGTAGGAAAAAATTAAGTTGGAAAATCAAGTAGTGATAAAAGGACGATTCCGTAAACGTCGGAGACGGCCCCAGATGTAGCTTCAGTATTGTTAATATCTAAAAAGAATGATATGGTCAGAGGTGACTTAACTTCTTGTCGAAACCGTCCCCGTTCCATCTCCATAAACTCCTCCACTTTCATCTCACCGCGTATGCCTCATGCATTACATGGCAACTCCGCTCACCTTCCCGATTCGGCATTTTCCCCCCTACTTGCCAGTATTAGTGCGGCCCGCACGCGCACGGATAACCTTCCGTGCCACTCCGGCTCCCTTCCTGTGGGTTTCCCCGCGCTTCTCGAGTCTTCCCCCATCCCTTCGCTCGAGTGCAGGGGGGGGTTGCTGAATTGGCCTGATTGTATTTCATCCTTCCTCTTTCTTTCTTTATTATTATTGTTATTTTTTTTTAATGACCTCCGCGGGGGTTGGGTGAAAGAAAATGATGCCGCATGTGACTGAAGAACAAATGCCGCATATGCCTGGGGAATGAATGCCGCTAACGGTGGGAAATGAATGCCGCTTAACGGCGGAAAATGAATGCCGCATAACGGTGGAAAAAAATGAATGCCGCATAACGGTGGAAGATAAATGCCGCCTTAGAAGGGGGAAAGTTAATGCCGGTTATGTTTTTTTTTTTTAGTGGAGAATAACCTACCGTTCATTTACTAGTGAAAAATGATGTCAGCCACTAAAGAGTGGGAAAGGAATGTAGAAAATACATGGAGCTTCATTAAACAAGCATGTTCATCTACTTCAGAATTGCTACTTATTACAGGAATCCAAGATAACGTATTGCTCGGACGCCGAGCTAATTACACGTCTCCCTCTTTCCCCGCAATGGGAAAAGAAAGATATGCGGCGAAGACGCAAAAGATTTCATTATGAAAATTAGAAAATGAGTAAGCTGACCCTCCTCGCACGATGTTCGCTGGGAACAACTCCCAGTTTTCCGGCGGTGTGTCGTTCGAGGACCAAATAAATGAAATAAATGAAATATACCCTCCCCTACCTGCGAGCATCCTTTTTCGCTATCGATGAACGCCTCTTTCATGAAGAGTACGCCATCGTGGTGTAATTAGGCTACGAATGCGCGGGTAACGACGATACCTCTCGCTTAGGTACGGTGTCTGCGACGCTGAGCATTACGGCCTGCGTCGAAGTAATGACACCTTTTAACATGGTATCTTTCGCTGCCGGGGCAGATATAGTTTGCAGGAATGAAAACAGGAAATAAGGAGTCCGAGTCAGGGTGATTAGCGTGCGAAAATGAAATGCAACAAAGTCGGAAGAGTGCCTCGACGTCCGCCGCGATTACGCCGGCTGGCGCCGATGCATACTAATCGGAAATGAAACCGCGACCGTCGCCGTCGATCGTTCAATTCTGGAACAATTCAGGTGAAAGGGAAATAATACAATGTTGTCGCCGTTCGACTTTGTTGAAAGACGATGCAAAAGCATGCAGTATCGTGGGTCGAGGCGCCGTGAGGCGCGAGGCAGGCGAGGAGCCGTTCGACAAGGGGGTCGTTTGCCGGCGCCTCTCCGGCGCCATCAGCCGCCTAGCGACGTTGCCTTCCAGTAGCTGATGAGAAGAAGGATGAATCTCGAGAGGGGAATGGTCATCAAAGGGGTACGATGCGGAAATTGAGGGCGGATAGGCTTTAATCAACGTCCCGACGGTCGGGAGACGGACATGGACCACTTGATGAAGCTACAGCTCGTCACAGGCCACAGCCGCCGGTCAGGGTACCCGCGCATCGGATGGCTGTAAGACCCACCCTTCCACCCAACTTCGGCGCCTGCCCAAGGCGACTCCCACACTCGCAAAAAAAGCATTCTCTGTCGGGAATCAAAGTACGGAGCAACCGAGAACAACATATCTCCAACGTTTTCGCGCGATGATATCGTTCCGAAATGGTACGCGCTCAGTTAATTGCGCTACGCCAAAAATTTGGTATTTTAGCGTCTGGCTGTAAGATAGCAATTTGTTGAAATCTGATAGCCGCAACCCGTTTTTGATTAATTAAATATACGCGCAGCATCCGAGTAAAGGTGGAGACGACTCGGGAGCCAGCAATTTTATCTCCGTCCCTCCTTCCGGGGGTTAAAACCCGCACCCTATTCTCCGAGAGAATGAGAACTAAATCTACTTCAGGGCAAGAGGGGACGAAGAATATGCCAGGGCGTAGCCGCTCTCACTCGAGAGATAGCATAGACAAAGCCACCAAAATTCAGTCCTGCTCTTTTCAGAGCAGTACTGTGGACAAATCTGCCATAAATCTCGACTCTCTGCCAGCAGAGGTAGTCAGCGCCCCCGCTTCCGCGCGAGCCCCGCTCGCCACTCACGCCAACGACCCCAGACGCCGCTCCGCGGCCTTTCTGACGGCCGAGGAATCCCTCCTTAAGAGGCAAAAGGTCGAGATAGCGAGCAACATTCCAATTAGCAATCGCTACGAAGCCCTCCTTAACATCACGCCTGAACCGCAGCCTTCCGCGTCTGAAAATATGGAAACTACGGAAGCTCCCGCCCGTAGGCCGCCCCCCCGCAAACCCTCCTTAGTCGTTTACGATATCGTCTCCGCGAGAGACTTGCGAGGCCTAATTAGGGGAGTAGTAAAGGATAGGAATTTCACCGTCGCCCCCCTGAAAGAAAAAAGCGCCATTCGCGTCACCCTTGCAAATATGGAGGATTTCCTAACAACTAAGGCCCTGCTGGTGCAGAATAAGGCTCAGCTCTCCACCAGCAACATGGAGGCAGAAGCAACATCACAATTCGTTATCCACGGATTTGATGCGCGAGACAACCCAGAGGAGATCTTCGAAGGTCTTGACGCTCTCGGAGTAACCGTGCGTAAGGTGCGGAACCTTCGAGGTGACAATGCGTCGGCACCCTCTGATCTATTCGTAGCCACTATAGCCGCCACGCCAGAATGGCCGCCAAAACGCCTCACGAGCATTAAGGCCATTAGCAATGTACGAGTCCGACTCCGCGTTTACAAGTACAACCGCCCCCAGATGTGCTTTGGCTGCAACCGCTTCGGGCACTCCTCTGCGCAATGCACCGCCCTTCCTCGGTGTTTCAAATGTGCCGGACCTCACAACGGGAGAGATTGCACAAAACCGAAGGACCTCCCGGCCAGATGCTGCAACTGTGACGGCGATCACACTGCATTTAGCCGAAACTGCCCGATTCTGCAGGAGGAGACGAAGAAAATGCAGCAGAGGCAGACACCGACAGCTCGGCGCCCCGCGCCAACACCACGGCGCCCCGCGCCTACGACCAAGAAGCAGCCACATCCCTCACTGGGCGTACAGAACGCCTGGGGCAGAGGAAACGCCGCTCGTCCCGTGCCAACGCAGCGACCGGCTCCGAGGCAGCGAATCTCCATCCCGCCGCCTGCACCTACCGCCGAGGATTTCCCATCTCTCCCACAGACTAGCCGCAACCAGCAGCAGTCGGCGGAGGAACTCCGCATCCCTCTTCGAGAGGCAATTCGCCGCCGGAGAGAACGCGGAAACGCCGCGCCGCCACCCCTGGACGCGCAGTCGCTTCCAGCCGGTCTCCTGACGGCCATCCACTCCCTCACTGCCGCCACAGCGGCTATGCAGCAGCAGATGCAGCAGCAGCAGGTCCTACTGCAGGGCATACTTACTCAATTAACTGATCTTCTCCGCGTTCAACCCTAGGAGAAGACAGCCATATATCACAGCCGCCACATGGAACGCTGCTGGCGGCATTAGATCAAAGACTCCGGAGCTGATCCATCTCCTGAAGAGACAGGGCGTTGCTGCCGCCCTCCTACAGGAGACCCACCTCCGCGAGCCCATCTCCTGGAAGGCGCCGGGATTTCGGATCTACCGAAACGACAGGGAGCTGCCCCCCGGAGCGAAAGGCGCCGGAGGCACCGCCATCATAATATCGACAGAGGTCGAGTCCTCCGAGCTTCAGGTCCCCGACCTGAAGACACTGGAGGCCACTGCAGCCCTTATCAGGACGTCAAAAGGATACATGACACTCGTGTCAGTATATCTCTCGCCCTCGCGAGAATTTTATCCTGAGGACATGGACGCCATCTCCAATCTTGGCCATCCGATCCTGATAGGGGGGGACCTAAACGCCAAACACCCGAGCTGGAACTCCAGGAATCAAGACTCCCGAGGAAGGCGCCTCCGAGCCTGGGCCGACGCCGCAGGAATAAACATCGCCGGGCCGACGCAACCCACCCACTACAGCGGCGCGGGAGCGGGAAATGTCCTGGACATCTTCCTCCACCGAGGCCTGCAGACATCTCTGCACATTTCCTCAATCCCCGCCTTGCCGAGCGACCACAACCCCGTTGTGGCCCATCTCGGCATTCGCCCACTCCACCTTCCCGAGCGAGAGACGCAGGACTTCGACAAGACGGATTGGAACGACTACCGCCGCCTCCTCACCGACAGCCTGCCGGAGGAGATACCACCTCTCACCACGCCCGCAGAGATCGACGACTGCGTCACGCGTCTAACCCGCCACCTCGCCAACGCCATGGACGCCACCGTCCCGCGCAGGAAGAGGCGAATCCATAATTACATGGAACTCCCCGCGGAAATCCGCGCGGAGATCACACAGAAAAACCGGCTTCGGAGGCGATTCCAGCAAACCGGCGATCCAGAGACGCGATGGCGGCTTCGGGAAAAGGAGCACCGCATCCGAAACGCCATCAGGAAATTCCGACGAGCGTCGTGGGAAAGCAAGATGGCTTCACTCAACATCCAAGACGGGTCCATTTGGAGAATGGCGAAAGCGCTCCGCTCGGACACCGCCCTCGACCCGCCCCTACATCGAAGCGGAGTCACTGCCATCACACCGGCGGACAAAGCAGAGATGATGGCGGAATACCTAACGACGGTTTTCCGGAACGAGGACGCTCTGGAGGATGAAGCGGCGGCGGACTCCACCCAGACGGAATCCGGCCCTTTGCAGGGCCAAAACAACGTGGAAGAAGCCAGCGTAGAGACAAACAGCGCAGAGCAGAGCCAACTACTCGCCGGTATCCTGACAGCCCCGCCGACCCGCAGCACATCAGGCCCTTTTCAGGGCCATAAAACTTCTCAGGTGGAGGAAGTTTTTCCGCAGCCCACCATCTCCTCAGCAGACATCGGAGAAGCCCTCAAGTCCCTTAAGAGAAGGAAGGCGCCAGGCCCAGACGGCATTCGCAACGAGGCAATCCGCCAAATTCCCATCGCCTTCGGGACGTGGCTGGCGATTGTCTTCACCGCCTGCCTGCGAATTGGCCACTTCCCCACGCAGTGGAAAAAGGCGATCATTGTCTGCATTCCGAAGACGAAGGCATGCAGAGACCCTGCGAAATACAGACCCATCTCCTTGCTCGATGGCCTGGGGAAGCTGTTTGAGCGAACGCTACTGCCGAGAATTCAACACCATCTCTCCGAGAATTCCATCCTTCCGGACGAGCAATTCGGCTTCCGCGCGGAGTTCGCGACTACTCACCAAATAGCGAGAGTCTGTAATTTCGTAACTGACGCCTTCAACTCCAAACGCCACGTCGCCGCCGTCTTCTTTGACGTAACAAAGGCGTTCGACCGAATGTGGCACGAGGGACTTCTCCGGAAAATGCGGAAATTCAACTTTCCGGCATGGCAGACCCGCATCATCTCCTCCTACCTCAGCGGCCGCAGCTTCTGCGTACGCTGGCAGCAGGCGACCTCCTCCGAGAAGTCCATCTACTCTGGCGTGCCTCAAGGGGGGGTATTGGGACCAACGCTGTACAACGTATTCACGGCCGACGCCCCCACGGACCTAGGCTGGAATACGCTGCACGCATTCTACGCTGACGACGCCGCCATTCTTTGCCGGTCAACGAAGAAAGCGAAGGCAGCCGAGTATTTGCAGCGGGCAGCCGACTCCCTTCTCGAGTGGTTTGCGGCCTCCAAGCTGCAAATTAACTCCGGGAAAACCCAAACCGTCATCTTCTCCACCTCTTCCTCGCCGGACCCGGATGGAATCCTGATAGGAACCGAGGAGACGGAGTGGAAAAACTCGGCCGAATACTTGGGAGTTTCGCTCGACAGGAGGCTCACCTTCGAGAGGCACGCCGCGAGAGTCGCCCACCGAGCCCTCGGGGTAAAACTCGGCCTGGCTCCGCTTCTCCGCAACCGCTTCATCCCCATGCAGAGGAAACTCCACCTCTACCGCGCCGTCATCCAACCAACAATGACCTACGCATCGCCTGCATGGAGCGGCCGCCTACTCTGCAGGAGCAAATCAGCCCTCAACCAAGTGGAGAGATCCTGCCTGAAAACCATCGCCAACAGACGCAGGATGGTCTCCGACATCTACACCTGGCTGCCCCTAGAGCCGATCTCCGCAGCCATGCAGACGCTGGCGGCCCGCTTTTGGGAATCCACAGCTCACCGCAGCGCCAAAATCCTCAAAGAGATCGCCGACGCACGCCCGCTCCCCTGGGACAGGCACAAGCGACCGAGGGCATCGACCGGCGCCGAAGAAGACCTCCCCCCCAAACGGCGGAGGACTTAACGGCGGGGGAAAAATCAGGACCTTTTCAGGGCCAAAAATATTTTGACAACTCCAAGACTTCGGTCCGTGGCCCCAAGAGGAGCCGCGTCAGAGGGCTAAAGTGAGCCCAAATGCTCCCAAAGGAGCAATCTACAAGACTTCCACAGCCGCTTAAGTGCCTCCAACAGGAGAGCAGACAAGTGGCAAGAGACTCTGCGCCCTAATACGCAGAAAGCTCATTCTCACAGCGTCTGTTTTAGCGTCTGTTATTTTCAATTGCAGAATCGGTATGGCAGACACAGCAGCAAGTGCAGCAGCAGCAGCTTCCCCACCGTCCCAGCCAGCCGGCACCGTGGCCGTCAAGCCCCTGCCGGCGTCCGCCGCCTCCTCCGCCTCCAAGAAAGGAGGGGCAGCTAAGGGCGGAGCGAAGAAGGCCCGAGCAAAGCCCTCCCATCCTCCCACTTCGGAGATGGTGAACAACGCCGTCAAGAGCCTGAAGGAGCGCGGGGGATCTTCCCTGCAAGCCATCAAGAAATACATCGCGGCCAGCTACAAGGCCGACGCGGAGAAGTTGTCTCCTTTCATCAAGAAGTACCTGAAGGCGGCCGTCACCGCCGGAACTTTGGTGCAGACCAAGGGAAAGGGCGCCTCCGGCTCCTTCAAGCTGAGTTCTCTCACCCTTAAGGAGAAAGCCGCACCCGCTGCGGCCGCAACCAAGGCCAAGAAGACGACGACGGCCAAGAAAGGAGTGAAGAAGGCAGCCAAGCCCGCGGGGAAAAAGTCGGCAGGAGCAGCAGCTTCCTCCTCCGGCGCGACCAAGCGGTCCGCACCCAAGGAGCGCAGCAAGTCCGCGCCCCCCGCCAAGAAGGCTAAGAAGCCCGCCGCGGAGAAGCCCAAGAAGAAGGCCGCGGGAAAACCAGCTGCCAAGGCAGCCAAATCCCCGTCTAAGGCGAAGAAGGCGACGAAACCTCGCGCTCCCAAGCCAAAGAAGACTCCGACTAAGGCTAAGCCCGCAGCGAAAAAACCAACGGCGCAGAAGAAGAAATAAATGCTTCCTCCGCGGAACGTCCTTCGTGGCGAAGGAAAAACTAAGGTCCTTTTCAGGACCATCAAATACTTCATTTGAAACGCTCTGCCAAATTAAAAAAAAAATCAATACTTCAGCCAAAAAGAACGACTGAAGTGGGAACGAGGGGGCACGTAAGAAAGGGTTGCCTTGAGGAGAAGTTAGGCTGAGATCAGATGGATTACGACAGAGAAAAAAAAATGATCATTGAAAGATGGAAAAGTATACTCCGGGTATGGAATACAGGGAGATTTCAAAGGCGTTCTTATAATACCTATGAAGCGGTATGTAAAAATTCGGGGGTAGACTCCCTCGCGGACCTTTTGTTGACGGCTGATGATGTCCTCTATCCGAATGGATTTCTTAATCTATTCCTCACAGATCATGTAAAAGTGTGGGAGAGAAATATATGGGTTTCGAATTGTTGTTTGCCGAGAGAACCGTCTAAGCGATCGATTTAAACGAAACATGCGACGCTTTGCTCGAGGTTCTCTCGAATTGTTACCTCCGAAATCATTATTACTCAGTGTTTCTCAACGTTTTGCACTTTCGAAGAAGAACAGAATTTCGCCGAACCCCAACCTTCAACCAATGCTTTTAAATTTTCACAAACGAGTATTACAACGTTTGTTGGTATCACACCATAATCAGTTTATTAGAGATACAATTAATGCCCTATTTACCTGTAAGCACATTCAAATCGATGACTTCTTTGCGAAACAAATTTTATCGTGGCACCCCTAACAATCAGCTGCGGCGCCCCAGTGTGCCGCGGCACCCAGGTTGGGAACCACTTCCATAACTCGTAATTACGTGGCCTCGCGGACTTCTTCGATGTATGGTGAACTTTTCTTGGGTTTCCAGCCGGGTTATTACGGAGTTCTCATCCGACGTTTTTGCGACTATCTCCGTCGCCATCTTCAGGGATCCTGATCGACTCGACTCACGAAGATAGCGAAGGTGATAGTCGCAGAAACGTCCGATGAGAACTCCGTAATAACCCTGCTGGAAACCCAGGAAAACTTCACCATGATTATTCGCCGGGAAAGCTTCAAATATTTCTTTGATGTAATCGATGACCTATATCCGAACGAATTTCCTGTTCTTAGATAAATAAAAACCTTTTGAATTGAATTGGAAGATTTAAGAAAATCATCAAGGGATGATTTAAGAGAAAGGTAAAAATCGACTACTTGACGTGCATCCGTTTCTTCTTTTTTGATATATAAATTTGAAGAAATTGACGCACGACCTTTTGATCTGGACCATTTTAAAGAAAAAATTCTAAGTTTCTTAAGCTGATCCTACCTAGTTTTTCGCCTACAGTTTGAAATCTCTCACGTTAAATGTTTCACTAACATATTTCGGGAAAATCTTCCCATTTTCTCGGGATGCTGCCGTGCCTACCAATTACATTGTTAAACCTCGAAATACTATTGGTATTCCTATCCATATGGGTTTTAGCGAGGAGACGGAAATGATTTTCATAATTCGTTGCATCATTTACAAGAAAGAATACCTAATGAGCTGAAATACTATGAGCAAATTCCAATATTAGTGAAATAGAAACGGCATGAAAATATGAGGATCGTGCTGGACGTTTCAATAAACAAACCGATCATGTAAATGATTTATGAAGTGAAGGATTGGGCGACAGGTTGCGGGATATAGGTAGAAATGTGGAGGACTTGAGGACGGTTTGGTAAGTATGGAGAGAAAGAGAGCTTTAAAAGAATCACAAAAAAGTAATAACGGACGGCTACGATGCCCGTCCGTTGGTCTGATTGTCGTGCTATTAACCGACGCGAATAACTTGATGTATGATGCACATAGAAAATTGAAATCCAGCAGATATTTATATGAGCTACTCAGAATTTGTTTATTTGGGGTTGACATGGTATTTTAAGAAACAAATGACCGTTTATGGCGCTATTTTGAAGGGGGAAATACTGCGTTTTCTCCGAATAAATTCTAATTTAATAAAACTTCACCTACTTTGTGGAGTTAAAATTTAAAAAAATATACAATTCACATTACTATAATATGTATCAGAGACTTCGGCCAGCTAAAAATGGGTAGAATAATGTTTAACAAATAATTTTTTTTTATATGACAGATTTGTATTTACGTACATCACACAAAGCGACAGCTACATTTTCAAGAACGAGGATATTTTAGAGAAGAAAGGATGGATAGATAGATAGATATACGTCTTTATTAGGGCGAGATTGAGACTAAACAGTCTCCTCTTCCATCTAACCCAAGGAAGGCTATTGCGAGGGAGAAAAGGTGAATGGGAAGGAGAAAGGGAGGAGAACGGGAGGGAGGTGAAAAGGAGACCGGGAGGGAGGGAGGGGACCTGGAGGAAGGAAGGAGAGAGGAAGGAGAGCGGGAGGGAGAAATGAAGAAGGGGAGGGAGAAGAGGACATTGTGGGAGAGAAGGGAAGGAGTTTGCGGGGAGAAAGGAAGGAGATTGCGGGGGAGAAAGGAAGGCTATTGCGGGGGAGAATAGAAGGAGATTGCGGGAGAGAAAGGAAGGAGAGCGGGAAAGAAAGGAAGGAGGGCGGGAGGGAGGGAGGAGAGCGGGAGGGAGGAGAGCGGGAGGGAGGAAGAAAGGAGAGCGGGAGGGAGGAAGGAAGGAGAGCGGGAGGGAGGGAGGAAGGAGACCGGGAGGGAGGAAGGAAGGTGACCGGGAGGGAGGGAGAAAGAAAGAAAGGGAGGAAGGAATGAAGGTGACCGGGAGGGAGGAAGAAAGGAGACCGGGAGGGAGGGACGGAAGATAACGGGAGGGAGGGACGGAAGATAACGGGAGGGAGGGACGGAAGAGAATGGGAGAGAGGAATAGAAGAGAATGGGGAGGAAGGGAAGAGAATGGTAGATGAAGGGAGGAATAATGATAAGTACCTAAATTTTTATACATTATGTGAACACACCCGTCATATTGGACGGGCAATTACGCTAGTAATTTTATGAAATGATGGGATCACCATAAAATGATTCAAAAGATATTCGATTAAGATCTGAAAAAATCAGGAAAATTAGCCTTCATCTGCTTTGTGTTTCATATCTGTGTCTTAGAAAGTTATCTTTGTTTTACTTATATCGTTAAAATAATTATTATCGGAGAGGCTAAATGATTATCCAGGTATTTACTGAGAATTGGATGAAATTTGAAATAACAGGTCAATGTATGAAGAGTCAGCAGAAATTTACTTGAAATATTGAGAAAGTTATAAGTTATTTAGAACTTCTGGAATCTAACTTAATAATCTAATTACTTTACTTAAACTCTTTTTAATGCGTAAAACAGGACAAAACGTGAATGAAGTCAATTGACCATTAAAGGAAAATGTGTAGTAAGTTACTAGGAACTAAATACTTACAACAACTGCAATGAGTTTCAACTATATTACGATATCGCACTTTTCATTAAACTGTGTTATTTCAGAAAATAGGCTTAATTAAAAGAACTTTAACTAAATGTCTTAAAATTTCATTTTCTATATCTTATTAGAAAATAGGTTCGGAATATTTGCTGGTTAATCTTTCAAATAAATCCACCGATAATTGACGCCATATTAACTTTCATGAATTCTCAGCATGCCGCATGAGTAGATCGTACAAAATGTTTTACAATCAATTGTAATTTTAAAATGTTAATCATTTCTGTACTGCAGTTCCTTTTAATCCTACACAAATACTACCTCCTCTTCCTCCATTTCTGTTAATTACCATGACCTTTTCCACCCACCCTCAAACTGCTTAATAGATTCAGCAAATGTACAGAAGCCTGATCCGTATTAACGCACCAAAATGGTGCTTTTGATGCATGAATACGAGGCCAAACATAGAACTCAACAATTGGGGCAACAATGCCAAAATAAATTAAATGCGAGGAAACTTGCGGAAATCGTACTGGATCGTAATTATCGCATATTTTCCTGTATTCCCCGCTTAACTAAGCAAAATATCTCATCCTTGAGATAATGAAGATGTTAACGAAGAAGGTCTACGTGTCAAGAAATGGCTTTTGGCGTTTCATATATGCTATGCGAATTTATAACTCCGTTAAATTAAAAGGCACACCGCAAAAATAACAATCTTTCCTCTCTCGCTCTCCTCCTTTCTTTCTTCCTCTCTCGCATTAAAGCATTCTTTCCTTACGCATATAGTATAGGGATTGAGAAGGCAACGAGAACAATCATCACGAGGTACCTCATCGTTGGCTTTATATACAAGAATCAAGCCTTTTTATTCTTTAACCTTGTCGATAAATTTGTCCAAGTTAAAATGTCGTACGAGTCGAGCGTTAAACACGTCAAAAATATCGCGATCTAGCTTCATATTTCACCCGATAAGTTGGGCACTTCAGCTGTCGTGGATGAGCGCCACGTATCCGAGTGAAAGACGCAGAGAATAAGAGACTCAGTCAGCAAGGAAGTCATTCAATTCCTCCGGTAAAGATTGAAGACTAATTCCGTGAATTAAAACTCGTGCAGAATGGCGCATGACACATTTATCCGATACTTGGAAGTGATGGCCACGACAATCCGTTAAACGCGGACGGAAAATCAATTTCCTTAAACAATTTAATATTTCAGAACTCGCGAACAGCCGAAGGAACTGGTTAGAAATTCTATCTGATTACATGTCCAAGTAGGGAATTGATACATTAGATACGGTATTTCCCTTCTAAATTACGGAACTCCAGAAACAATACACAAATGCAGAAAGCATCACCACGCTCAGAGGATAACCATATTTTTAATCTTACTTCCCGGTCAACAGAACACTAAAATCCGGACTTATAAAATTTAACTTTTTAAGCACAAAAAAAATTGTAGTGGTGTTATATCAAAATAAGGGAAATAAAATTAAATATTATTCAAGTTAAATTTCGAACGTAAACGATTTTATTACTTAAATATGTACGCATAAAAACATAATCAAATGCAATAATACTTAAAATTTGATGCATTATTATTACTTGTCCGAAGCATAATTCCGACGATGCAGACTAAAGATGTCTAAGTATAAGAAATGGAAATATACAACTTTTTATAAATACCATGAATAATATATAGAAAAATATACTCGATTCGTAAGTCTACCAATTAAATTGGAAATAAAACTTAAACAGATTATTAAATATTAAGAATACGGCACATTATATTACTGTCGCGGTTTGCGGAACGACTTATTAATTACGGAAAGGTGTTAAAATCTCGCCCGCACGTCCCCGGACACCCTAAAAAAAAGAGGACATGTCCGGAAAAAACCGGACGTCTGGTAATCCTAGATGACCAATGCCCAAGTAACTTCTCAATACTTTTCCTCTAAAATGCTTCTTTTAATCCTTTACAAGATATGAGAATTTATTCAAACATATTGTATTTAAATATCCAAAATTCATCCGGCCCAGTGAGGCATCACCTCGGCATTTCCATGGCAAAAGAATCACAACCGAAAAACATCGTTTTAACAACTTGAAATCCCCGCTGAAAAACGAAACATTTAAACAGGGCAAATGAACGGAAAAGAATCGAAGAAACCATTAGGCATAACAACACTCACGAATTAATACTGAAGAACATCGCAAATAAATACACAAGATATTTTCGGCTCGTAATTTGCGGAAACAGCTAACCGTTCACGCGGAGCAAACGAAATACCACTGAAAGATATATACGTCGTTCTAAACGCGCACATCACGCGGATCAAGGATATGCTGGCTATCGCTGTAACACGAATTATAGGCCGAACTACTTGGGATGTTCCTGTCATGTACGGTTAACGCGCGCATCGCGAACTTTGGAGTACAATGGAGATATTACGAACCAAGCACATAATAAGCAGAAAGAAAACTACTTCCCTTATTAGACTCCATATGTGGCTGTACACCGGATACAGCTGACGAGCGGTCGAGGAAGATGAAGTCGTCCTCTCCGGGAGCCCATCGATGTTGTCTCCGATGTCTTCCAGAAGCTCCGTCCCAGTCCGTGGGAAAACGGTCTGCCACCTTCGAATGCCTAAATGGAATGAGTCCCGTGACGTAGGCGGAGGGACTTGTTAGCGGAGTAGGGGAACTCCAAGGTTCTGGGAGGGAGGGGAGTAAAGCGTTCTTCCAAGGGTTCGGGGCGCCGATAACTCGCCCGATAAATGTATCCGCCGCGACATGAGCACATCACGCCAATTAAGTAACATTGTTACTTTGTAGCTATTCACACTGCTTACATCGTCTCGCCCCACGCATTCTCCCTTGCAGCAACTGGAATTACGAACACCGCGGCGGTCGTTGAAAATTTAGAGAATGTCACGCTTAACCAAAAGCTATTTCTTAAGTGGAAGTGCTTCAATTTAAATCCCCCAGTCAATTTACTGAATGAAATAAATTTATGTAATGTAATTATAAGTTATAATTTAGCATCGAAGTAGCGAAACACGGACCGAGGTAGTTCGACAGAGAGATTTTCTCGCAAGACATCGCCACCCTTTGTTTTTCGCTGAAAACAACCGCCTAGTCCTTATCTCACTCTCTCAATCTCGCTACCGACTTGAGGGCTGAGGTTCCTCGGGTGTGAGTGGGTCAGAGGAGGATGGCGGGGGGTAGAAGAGGAGGGTGGGGGAAGAGGAGGGTGGGGGGAGAGAAGATACGGATGGGGATTTCCCCAACGTTTCTCGCCCTTTCCATATCGCCGACGGGCATTAGACGGCCCCCTGACTGCCCCTTTTTGTCTGGTACGCGGAAGATGCTACGGTTAAAATTCGCCTACAAATGCGACGGCATTTTTCTTGGTGGCTGTCTCTCGCCCTATTTTTCTTCCACGTGCGAGTTTCTTCTTGCCCTTGCCCCCCCCCCCCCCCCCCCCCCCCGACAGCCCCACCCTTTTTGCTTCTCCCGCGCTTAACCACTCGGGGAAATATCGAAATCCTTCGCAAGCAGAAGGTAACCGAACGGAAAAATATATTTCTTTCAGCGAACCACGATCCGAACAACAAATTTCTGCGGAGATGGTTCGCTTCGAGAATAATAGGAAACGTGTATTTGCCCGTCATAAATGGCGATTGTGCATTACTTGCAAATAAGATTGAACTGCATGAAAGAAATTACCCTTCAGCGACGGTGTTGATTTAATTTATAGTCTATCCCACGGACATTTAGTACGGAGACAATCATTCTTCTTTATCTCTATTCAACGGATTTGCATGCAATTTTCATGTAATTACAATAATACTGTTGTTATTATACCTGTTTATTTTCGTTGTGATATTCTTATAAACTATTACAATATCGCTCGGCGAATAGAATATCAAAGAATGATTAGCGTAATAGTATTCATTTTAGGCATGCGAGATTTGTTTTGTTGCCTCCAACTAAATTCTAATGGCATGGTCAAGATATTTGTAAAGACTTCAAATCTCTTCTTCTTCGTTCTCATAACTACGCAGTAACCGTCTCCGAGCGGACCTTCCCTCTCTGGCTCTGCCCCGCAATCTCTCGCACACAAATTCATGGCACTCAAGAATTGTTTACAAAAAGCACCAGATGGACCTACAGCGTGAACGAGGGTGGCAAACGTCGTCTCAAAAACTAGTCCGCATTTCCTTTCCCCTCGCACGATCTTTTTGCCGAAAGGAAGCTTAAATCCGTAAATGTCCCTTTGGCTCTATTATTTGAGAAATACAATGACTTGATTACAAACATTATGAATATATAGAGATTATAACTTTATTTTAATTACCTCATTAGTTTAATTTTGTGTGGTAAGCCTCGAAAAGGAAACACGTTGCCTCTCGTATTTTTGTATTGTTCCGCATATCTATTAGTTTCTTCTGCTATATATTTTTGTTATAAAATAGTTCAAAACATTGAACAACATAAACCACACATTAAGCAACATTCAGAGCTCTGCAGTTTCCAATAAATACCTCCTGTTGTGCAATTCTTCGTCCCTTTTCTTTTCATCTTCACTATCTGGCAGGTTTATGAGTTCGTCTGCAACTGCAACATCATCAATATAAATAAAACCACTATCTTTCTCCGACATTTATATAGAAGAGAAAACCTTCGCCTTTTACAATTAAAATACCATTTGAAAATTGATCCAGAACTCTTCTCACAAGAATAAATTAAAACAAAAGCGGCATGTCAAGAAATGGAATTAACTTGAAAAGGAAACGCTTCACAATTTCTATATGCCTAACACTAAAGTACGTGAATTTTATATTGTTACCTCTTATTGCGCACAGAACGTTTCCTATAAATCTATTCATACAATTTTTATTTTTCCTGTTCACAGTTAGTTATTAGAGACAGATTCCGGAGAAATTTTCCACAAATACCTTAAAACATGCTAAAAAATTTCATCTCTGTAACTTACTTCATCAACATATAACAATGAATAATTGATTATTCATGTTCTATCTCATTGTTATTAGCTCGCTAGAAATGCATTGTTCAAATTTCTAAAGAGAGTAGAATTTTCTAAAATATTAGGGCAGATGCGATAATCATTATCGGCATAAATGCAAATCACCTAAACGAGGAAATGTTTTCGCGTGAGAATGCGTAAAATATTCGAGATAACTATGTAGATGATAGGTGCACTTAAAAAATGCAAACAACGTTTGTTGAATGTGTACATCCGCAAGCATAAGTCTAAGTTATATCACCATTAAGCTCAGATGCCCGTTGAATTTCAACAGATTCCGTGAATATCCCGTAAAACACTGGTTTCTTGAAGGTATGTATGGGACAATGTCCGCATATCACACATCTAACGAAGTAAAGGTTAATTTCGTCGTTATCGTCTTATTGCACAACATCAAATGTTGATTGAAGTCACATGTCTAGTTTGCCATGGAGGAAGTGGGCTTTTGTTAAATGATTGCAGCGTATATTTTCATCAAAAAACACTTCCGAAATATACATTTATTTGTAGGAAAGTGTACATACAGTGTATCACAAATAGACGCGTTTCGTGCGATGGAATATTTGAAACTGTACGAAATAATTTGCCCGAACACACCATAAAACAGCAAAACACCAAAACCCGATTAGATTTCTATATTACGTAATTTCAATGATTAATACCGCACAACGTTATCAGAAGTTATGCCATGGAAATACTAAATTTTTATTTACAGATTTATTTCCTTACCAGTTTTAAATCGAGAATTATATAAAACACCTCACTTGAGTTGTCATATTTCCGTTTCCGTTCTTTTCTTCGCCGTAGATAATCCATTTTCTTCCGCTTACAAAGTTATTAAATGCATTTTGCAATTATATCAGATCTTATTGACTTCAGTAACCAATAAGATTATTTACGTTGACAACAATTAGGTAGCTATGCGTGATTTTTTCCAATTTTGTTTGTTCGATTTTCTTCGTAACGGCTACTTCTACGATAGAAATGTATAGAAAAATACTCTACGTTACTTGTTCTAGAAGTTTCCATTCGGTAAAAGTCGAGGCCGAACATGCGGACGGACAGACGGACAAACCGAAGCTCAAGCTGGAAGCGAAACGATACTAAAAAGCGACATTATCTATTTATGAGCTCCTATTTAAAAAAAGTGAGCAGTTTTTACGCTTCAAAATGTACATTTGGCGATATTTAGGAAGGTATTCGAATTCTAACTTCGATGAAAATGAACTTTGTACTTTGAGGCAAACGATCGTTTAAGACCCGAGTTTGAATCTCGGATTCTATTAATACGAAAATGCAAATTAAAAATGTGCAGCACTCCTTCCCATGTAATTAAAATGGAAAAAATAAACAAGGGAAATTTCTTTCTTCATCTTAACTTAGTACGTCGTAGGAATTCATTTTCCGCAAATAGCATCAGCTGAGGTGTTGAGATCTGTAGTTGGTTGTTCTCAAATTGATCACGACAATAGCGCCTACAGGTAAAGATTTGGAATGTTCCCGTTGTTCATGATTTTTTCCCAAGTAAACATCAAAAACAGAACTGCTGGACATCCTGTTTTTGTACCCAAACCTTACAGCTTTTCTTTGATAAATATTTTTGCTGGATTGTGTTTCACCATGGCTTCGTTCTGTGAAGTCTTTGTAGAAGAAACCCCATGGGCAGAAACATTTTATAAGCATATTCATAAGTGGCCTAGTTTCGAACATTCGGTCTTGGGATTTCCCTAATATTAAGCCGTTTGATTTCTAAATATCGATTTCCTGAGATACTATCGTACAAAAGTGAAACTCCCAGGTCCTCAATTCGGTCCCGTGGTAAACAATTATGACCTGTCAGCAATAAAACGGCAAAAAATTTTCACATTCCATTCACACTAATTTTTAAGGTATGATGGATTTTCTGTTGTTTATAGAACATAGTTTAGATTCATCACTAAGACGGAGACAAATCTTTCATTTCATTTATAACAGTATAAAATTAACATACTATAATTTGTACCTATACCTCAATGGAACTGAGAATATCTTGCGGTAATGAATTAGGTCCACATAAAACGTCGTCATCAAATTCGTCACAGTCCGTCAGTTCATTTAAATTTGGTGGAATAATACCGACTTGGAACTCTTCAGCATCTTTCATAATCGCCCGATTCCTCATTCATCATAGCAAGAACGGCCATCTCTCAATAATACCTTTATCGCATTCTAATTTACTTTCGGAAGATAGTATATGTTTTTCAGAAGGATTATTCGCAGGAGAAAAAATAGTTCCTCTGCCAGTGCATTCGATTTCTGATAATTTTAGCACATACGAAACTTCCACCATTCACACTTCCTATAGCAGTCGACGTCGGAGACTTCAGCTGAGGGGAGAAAAACCTCAGCAGAAAGATTTTTTGGGTTGGTTAAGACAGGAAATCTCTGTATAAGGTTCCCTTACCCGACACTTATGATCCATGGAAAAAAGAGAGA
>JAJPWW010000567.1:0-23408 GCA_028673005.1 Tanypteryx hageni | reverse complement strand
TGCCGGCTCTGGCGTGATGGTGGAAGGAAGTTTTTTTTACTTAGCGTGTGTTGTGCTTAAAAACCGTGTACCATATTCTTGAATGTGATAAAGTGTAGAATTAGATTATTATTCTGCTTCCAGCTATTCTATTTGATTCATTTTTTCGGTTCTTTTATTTAACAGAAAACTTTAACCATGGCCTTGCATCCCCAAGAAATAAGTTCTGTGACTGTAAGTGATCTTCAACAGCTTAAGTTTTCACAGCTATCTCTCCATGAGAAAGTTACAGTTAAGAAAATAGGTCGTTCAACACCTGATATTCTAATATCTCAGCCAGGCAAAAGCAACAACAAGAAATATATTCGTAGCTTTAATTCTGAATGGTACCAACGGAAAAGTTGGCTTTGCGGCTGTGAAGTAAAAAATGCACTGTTTTGCTTCCCGTGTTTGCTGTTTGGAGGTGATGTACCGTGGAGAAAAGATGGTTTTAGAAATATAAACAAAATAAAAGAAAAAACTGAAAAGCATGAGAAGTCAAAGAAGCACGTTGATAATGTTGTTTCACTGTCACTTTTAGGAACCGTAAGTATTAAGGAGAAACTTAGTGAGGCATACAGACTTTCAATCAATGAGCATAATATAAAAGTTAAAAAGAACCGTGAAATTTTGTCCAAAATAATAGACTGCATTTACTTTTGTGGAAACTTTGAAACTCCCTTACGTGGACATGATGAAAAAGACGATTCTGGTAAATCCAGGAGTATTTAGAGGATTAGTAAATTTTGCATCTAAATTAGATTCAGATTTGAAGAATCACTTAGAAACCAGTGCAGTCTTCAAAGGTGTTTCTAAGACCATTCAGAATGAGATACTTGACTGCCTGCTACAAATATACCATGAGGAGATAAGGACGGAAATTAGAAAAGCTTCCTTTGTTGCTGTCATGGCTGATGACACAACAGATGTTTCGGAACACACTCAAATGGACATTGTTCTACGGTACGTATTGAATGAAGACATATTTGAGCGTTTTTGGGGATTCTTTATTCCAGAAAATCAAACTGCAGATGGCATATCAAAACGTATTTTAGAACAATTGGACATAATCCTTCAAGGAAATGGACAAAAACTGATAGCTCAGACATTTGATGGTGCAAATGTCATGAAAGGCAAAAAAGCAGGAGTTCAAGCAAAAATAAAACTAGTTTATAGTAATGCACATTTCATTCACTGTTATGCACATCAACTTAATTTAATAATGAGAAATGCAGCAAGTATTACACGAAACGCAAGAATATTTTTCTCTAACATTCTGTCTATTCCAACATTCTTCTCAAGATCACCACAACGTGTGTCCATTCTCAAGAAACATATGGACGTCAGCATTCCACGTCCATCCTCTACAAGGTGGAATTTCAACATACGGACCATAAACAGAGTTCATGAAAATTTGCAACCTTTAAAAAACTGCCTTACTGAAATTCAGTCAACATCAAATGCAGATCAAACCATTGCAGAAGCAACAGGAATTTTAAAATACCTGAATGATGATAATTTCAAGTTTTGGTTAGAGCTTTTTCATCAGATTATGCCTCATGTTGAAATAATTTACAACCAAATGCAATCTCGAGAAATTAGTGTGTTTAAAGTTAATGAATATATAACAAATTTCAAAACTGCTATTTTAGAATTGAGAAACTCAAAGTACTGTGAGAATCCTTCAAAGACACTCATGGCAGAAGCTAAGGAAGTGTGTGACTATATATGTGTTGATATAATGGACAGATATTCTTCCACTAAACACTTAGTAGCTGCTAAATTGTTCAACAAGAAATGCTTCACTAGATTTAAGAATGACCACTGAAGCTTATCCCATGATTGACAAAGAAAAGATTGAAACTGAACTAAAAATTTCTATTGTAGGACTGATATTCATGAATATTGCAAATTAATTGAGCTGCTGAAATTTATCTTGGAAAATAATCTAGATGATGTTTTTAGTGAAATTACGAAACTGATAAAAATCCTCTTGACAATTCCCATGACTACATCAGAGGCAGAGCGCTGCTTTTCAACATTGAAAAGAATAAAAACTTTTTTAAGAAGCACTATGAATTCGGAAAGACTAAATGCGCTTGCAGTACTTTCAATGGAGAAAAATTTCCTCAATTGTCATTCAGAGATCAAGGAGAAAATTATTGAACTTTTTGCGCAAATTAAAACAAGTAGAATGGATTTCATTTTTAAATGAATAGATCAAGCTTGAACTGTAACAATTTAAGTTAAAGTAAGTAAAAAATGTTTGGTTTTTTTTGTTAAGATTTTATCAAGTTCCTGAATAAATTTTCTTTTTATACATGTTTTTTTCCTTTTACACAATTTTAAAACAAAGGCTAAAAATTTTCTGGAGCAGCCCCCCCACTAATTTTAGCTACGAGCCGCCACTGGTTGGTTCTGTGTACATAAAAGTTGTCCTCATGGGATTAAAGAGGATGTTTCTTGATTTAATTTCTTTGAACGACCAATGCGCAGATACAATTACAAACGAACTCTTGAAATGCCTTGACTCGTATGGTATGACTGAAGTATATTTTCAGAAGACTCTTGTCTGCTTTGCATCCGATGTCACGAGTGTGCTGGGCAAGACATCAGTGTGGGTAGGCAACTACAAGATAAACTGAAACAATCAGGTATAATAATCTGGCGTTGTTTGAACCACCGGTTAGAATTAGCTGCTAATGATATCATTGAGGACATGAAAGCTATTAATCATTTTAAAAGTTTCATTGATACAATATATGCCCTTTACAATCAATCTCCAAAAATTCGAACGAATTGAAGACAATAGCTTCCTGCTTAAGTCTCCAGTTGAGAAAAATTGGGCGAGTCTGGGAGATTCGATGGATTTCAAGCAGCTTTCGAACAGTTAAATCAGTTTAGACTGGATATCCCGTTATTTCGTCATTTTAAAGCTGCTGCTAATGATACCGGGAGAACAAGTAACGAACGAAAGAGGTTCACGGGTCTATCCCAGCGCATTGAGACTGTCAAATTCCTGAAGGACCTAAGCCTAATGTGTAATGTTCTGGAAGAATTGGCAAATCTATCTTCACAAATGCATGAGCGGTTCAGCACAATAAACAGAGCCGATAAGCTGATACGACGAACGATTCGGATTACTGCAACTTTAAAAAACAAACTTGGAGAGAAGGAAAGAGTTGCGTCCGACAATATGAGTTACCAAGGAATCGGCTTGACACAACAAATGAATCGTCAGTATACATCGATTGCAGTTTATAACAAGCATTGTAGTTAACCTGGAATCGCGTTGCTTTGCTACAACTCCATCACATCGAAAGTCAGGAGATTATGGCACTGAATTAGAAAAATACCAAGAGATGATAAAAGATTTTGAGGTTCTGAATCCAGAAACATGGCCGGAAAATATAGATTGTGAAACGGAAAGGGACGTTCGATATGGGGAAGAAAGAATTAAAAATATTTGCATGCGCTTCCGCCTCGAGAACAGCCGTTCGATATTGAACAGTTTTCGAGATTTTCTCGACGGAGGAGGGCGAAATATTCCACAACATTTCGCTCAACCGACAAATGCAATGAAAACGATACCATGTAGTTCCAGCGAATGCGAAAGAAGGTTTAGTGCGATGAACCTCATCATATCCAAACTTCTATCGAAACTTTTGCTGACAAACGCATCATCGCTCATGTCCATTCAAATAAATTGACCTCCACATGTATCGTGGAATGCAGTTCCGTACGTAAAATCATGGTTGGTGCACCATCGTTCTGCCGAAGACAAGAAGTCGCGACACTTAAAAAATGATGTCACTTCTAATAGAGAAAAAAAGAACTTTGGAAATTATTTTAAGAATTTTAAATACAATCATTTAAGATAATAAAGCTATAATTTTTTATTATTCAATGGTGTATATTTTCCTTGTAATAATTTTCCGAACCTGCGTCACGCTCAAAGGTGTTTTTATTGGCTGGCTAGCAAGCCTATCAGAGTTCGGAACATCGTTGTAAATATTAGTGGTTATTGTCCATTAAAGTAAGCAAATCTTTGCTCAAGTTAAAGAGCAAGATTCAAGGAAAGATGTGCTTTTTTTTAATTAAAAGAGCAACTAAGTTAAGAAGACATGTGAACGTAAGCTCAGTGTACTTATAATATATTTCCTTGTTAAAAAACGGAGATTTTTAAAAATCAACTAAGCAAAACGAAATAAAAATTTACTTGCAATCTTTGATATTTAATATTGTACATAGATAATTATTTATATAATAGATAGATTGTTATAAAGCAGTTAGGTATTGAAGATTTTGTGGTTATAAAGTAGTAATGCCTTAGTTATTTTGCGTCATTTTGACGGATCTTAAAGTATACATAAAAATTTAAGCGCCCTGGTACTTTTCTTCTTAGGACTACACCCCTGATAAAGAGCTTAATAGATTACACGCCATTAGGCAGAAAATTCTTTTTATTAATGCAGACATTCTTTTTTAAAAAACTGCAAGGAACACAAAATCTTTCCGAATTTTATAAAAATACGGGGTCCTTCACATAATCCTATATCAACGAAAGCCATACAAATTGCACGCCAAGCATGGGTAAAATTAGAAATCAAGTCAAAGTATGCAAAACGCAGCACACTCGAGTTACAGGCTTATAATTTACACCTTCAAATTACCAAAGGTTTGGACCGCATGAATTACCAAACCTTTGACAGTTATTTTCAAAACATGACCACTGTCATTCAACATAAATTCGAAAACAAACTTCGAAGAATCCATCGGAAATTAGGAGCACTCCGAGGGCTCCAAAAAACTAAACCACCACAAGGGAAAAGTTCTGTTATTAACTTATCAAAGACCACTTTTAAAACGGAAGAGATGAACCTGCTAGACAAAGGACTGAAACACTGTCTACCATACAAAACACCTACCATTAAAGACATAATCGTGGAAATAGAGACAGGGCTAAAGTACAAGGACAACACCACAAAACAATATGTTAGAAATGGCTGCAAAATTGAAATAGAACGGTACCTAAACAATAAAATCTGAGTCGGTCTATCAACCTTAAAACTGAATATAAAATCATCAACGAACTTAGGAAAAAGGATTGCGTTTTTCTTAAATCTGACAAGGGTAATACAACCGTCATTTTAGACAATAACGACTACATTACGAGAACGGAAAACACAATTAAGACCGGTCCTTATATAGAAGTTGCCAAAGATCCCATTAATAAACTATGTACACAGTTAAAAGACATGATTAAAAGGTGAAAAAATACAATTAATGGAAAACTAGCTTTTTCACTAAAGATAGAAAACCCAATCTTACCACGATTATACTGTCTAATCAAAATACACAAGCCCGGGGAAAAATGAGACCTATTATCGCAGCAATAAACTCCCCTACATATAAATTAGCCAAATGGCTCACCCAAGAACTTAAAACCCTAGGGATCGAAGAAACTCATGGCATTAAAAAGACGTATAACCTTATAGAAAAATTGAAAAACGTAGAAATCGACTGAATTTTTAGTATCTTTTGACGTAGAACAATTGTTTCCAAGTGTGCCTATTGAATGCGTTCTCGAAAATCTTGAGGACTGGTCTAGAAATAAGGATGTTGAGGATACAAAAATACAGGACATTTTATTATTGACAAAATTATGTATGGATCAAAATTATTTTGTTTTTAACCACAAATTTTATAAACAGACAAATATATTGAATTTTTAGCACGAACATATTTAAAACTTATCATCATAAATACTCTTTCACTGAATAAGACAATTTATTTAGCAAAAATTATTTCAATTGATACTTAAAACTGTCATGATTATTATTGATACTCTTAATATTTACAAGTACAGTGAAACTCCGTTATAACGCGGGTTTCGGGAGACAGAGTGAATACCCGCGTTATTTCGGGAAATTTCCTAAAAAATAATTTTTTTAAAACGTGAAAGTACATATATGCTCCCTCCCCTATACGTGTTCACTTCGTGCACTTAATGCAAAGAACGCATAATAATCGTAATTTGTCTTCTTCTTTAATCCAACCACGAATTGTTTCTTCAGGAACGCCAAACTCCTGGAATAAACTAGCTTTCGAATAATCGCGTTTCACTCTGTCGATTTTGTTCATCTTTTCTTTTATTGTATACGTTTTCCTTTTGGCGGACATAATTAGTATAACCCTAAAATCGAAAAAAGTGAATATAGCTGTATAAGTAAGCGAGAGAAACAGTTGAAACCACACATTCCGCAGAAAGCCTTGTGAAACGTGTATTTAATTACCTTAGCCTGGGCGCGGTATTTACAACACTGGAGGGTTTTTCTCGAGCCCACACGAGATGCCGGTCAAAGACTGATTTTATTGAATAATACGATTTTGAGACGATGTAGAGAAGCATCGGTATCTCCTTAGCAAATCACGTGCAAGGTCATAGGGATTACGTCATAAATCGCCGTAAAATTTGAAACAAAGTTGTTTATGGAGAAAATAAATGGAATAATTTTGGGGGACCCGCGGTATATCCGAATCCGCGGCATTGTGAGGCGCGTTATAACGGAGTTTTACTGTAATTTAGTATATAATCGGATTCCCATTTCGTGAGGCCCCAATTTAGCAGTCTTTGTTCTTACAATACTATAATGTAGCTGATTTTTTGTCCTTGTTAGGTGATCATGATGATCAGAATTAACAGAAAAATCGTTTAAATTAGTTTTTACTAATAGTATTATGTACAAAATATAAATTCATGGTAAGGGAAGCAAATTCAAACCATTAAAAATTGGCCTGGATGGTGAATTTTGTTATCCACAGCAGTAAATAGCAATTTTGTTTACCCTTAACTTTTCTCTGTGGAAAGTGATAAAATATTTTTCATTTTCAAAATTATCCAGTTGAAAAATTATTCACAGGTGTAATTGCTGGTAGCTATTCTTTAGGAGGTTGCCCAGATTAACTCGTAAGTATTATTGCAACCATATTCATTGCCCGACTATAAAAAACGAAAATCTTGAAATAGTGCAACAATGCGGCCTCTAAAAATTCGCATTTGTTTCAAAAAAAATTCAAGGTTTATGTATTTTTGCATATGATATATATATATATATATGATATGCTTCCAGAATGAAAGCACCAACTACTATAGTATGTATACATGGCGTGGTGGTGGCAGCTAAAAATATAAGATATCTCTTAAACAATGCATTTTATGGAAAAATATCTAAGACAAAGGTTGTAGAAAATTAAATTTCCTACGACTTTTATACCGATACATTTTTAAATTTATCAAATTTTAAAGCAAATATTTGAAAATAACGGATGTGACAAGAGTAAACACCCGCTTCCGGTAGACCGATTTTTACCAAAAACTAATCAAATATTTTTACCTTTATGAAAATGATAAATATAAAATTTTGCGTTGATCTGTTAAATAATTTTTGAGTTAGAGCGCCCACAATAATCTATCCCATACAGACAGACTGACAGACAGACACACAGACATCATCGCGAAACTAGTCGGAACGTGTTCAGGGAACCTTAAAACATGCATGCATTTCCGTTTTTTCTTTCGAGCCGCGGACCGTCCCCGACGGCCCGGGATTTTTTTCGGGCCTCCCAGATTTTTTTCCGGGATTCTAGGAATTTTTTTCCCGGGCGACGCACTCCGCGCTCTCCCCCGGGCTTGCTCTCTCGCCCCGCTCCCCGGAATTCGTATTTTTTCCAGGGATCCTCCGTTTTTTCCGCCGTTCCAGGCATTTTTTATTCGTGACTGCGGACCTTCGCCGACAACCCCGTATTTTTTCCGGGCCTCGTGGAGACATTTCCGGGGTTCCTCGATGTTTTTTTCCGAAGCGGCGCGCTCCCTTCCCGAACTTTTCGCCGGGTCCAGGCATTTTTTCCTGGCGACTCGGGACCTTCACCGACGACCGGGAATTTTGTTCGGTCCTCTCTCGGAGAAATTCTCGGGTCGCGGAATTTTTTTATCCGTGGCGACGCTCACGCCAGGTTTTCTCTCGATCCCGACGCTCCCCGGGACGCGATATTTTTTCCGACGTCCTCGATTTTTTCCCGATCCCTCATTGCGTTCGTTTCTTCCTGGGCTCCTCGGCATTCCCCCCGGAATATCCTTCGTCTTCATTTTTTCCCGGCGAGCCGCTGGGTTTCGTTTCGACGTCGTCTTCGTCCTCTCGTTCTATCTTTCGGCGGGAGACGAGAGAGTTAAAAGCATTCTCTGTATGCGCGCGAGATTTCCGAGTCGCGCGCAGGAATTCTCGGAAATTTTCTCGATCGCCGTTCGCCTGCGGAATTTCGAACCGATGATGGACATGGTTCGCCGTAGGACCCCCCCCCCATCCACCAAAAAACCACGCCGAAAAATTTTTTTTCGACGAAATTCCCCCTCGGAGCCGCCTCTTCGGACGCCCAGACGCCCCCTCGAACGGACCAGCCCCACCGAATCAAGCCCCCGCCCACCCAAATCGCCCCGCGAGTTTTCGGAGGCCCGAAAAGACCCGAAATCGGCCCCCGACACCCATCCCGCCCCCCCCCCACTTCGACGGCCCGCTCCTTGCCCCGCCGAATGAGCCCCTCCCCGCCCCCGTAGGTCCCACCCTCCCCCCGCACGGACCCCGACAAGTCGGCGCCCGACCGTCTATACTGCACCTCCGGTGGGCACTTTCTCTCTCTCCTTCCTCCTCCACTCCGCCGGTTTCCCGCGATTTCCGACCAACCACGCCGCCTTCCTCCACCGCCGCAAGGTGACCGCGGGCCCCCTCCCCCGCCGCGCCCTCACCATTCGCTCGATGCCTCCGTTCGCCGGGGGGCTCCCGCGCGGCGCCCGTCGCCGTCCTCCCCCGCCTCCCGTAGCCCGTAATGAGTGATAGAAACTGTACAAACGACAGTATTTACGCGAAATTCCAAGAAATGCGAACGGCAAGTAAAATTCTACGATGTAAATTAGAATCTACATTATTTTCCCCAGAGAACAGTACAAATCTCGCTCCGTTGTTACAATTCTAAGATATTTTAATGTGCGAGAGAAAATTACCCAGCACGATGGATTTCAGAATTCCCATGTAAATCAAACGGGAAGGAGATTTCCTGGAATCGAACACGGGACTTTCAAAGTTCGCTACAAAAACTGTTGGTTAAAAAGTTATAAGGGGGACATGCGAAACACATTTATAAAACAAGTAATATTTCGTAAATCATAACGGCACGCATTTAATACAACATCGCGCGTTTAAATAGGACCATTATAGAGTACTCAGCTAAGTAGCTAAGAAGTTCTGGGCTAGGCGTCCAGTCCGATTCCCAAGGCAACGAAGAAGTTTTTCATATTCGCGACGTCTTCCTTACGGTAACCATGCACCGCATCAACCTGTCCCTTCTCTAAACCATACCAACAGATGCGGAAATAGAACAGCCAATCAGGACATCGAAACTCTCCCTCTCCCCCCTCGCAACCCGTTTCCATGGCAACCGTGTACTCGCGACCAGAGCGAGATGCAACGAGATAGTGTAAAAAACCGCAACCCGTTCCAATGTTTAAGACCAAGGATTATACACTTTTTGCTGCTACAGAGTACGACACCTGGGCATAACTACTCATGAAATTGCTCGTTCTCATTCGCCAACAGACGAAGCAAAATTCGGTTCTTCTGAAATAAATAAAGAAAATATAACAAGCGAATTTTTAAAACTCTTTTTATCTCGGCGAAATGGATGTTGACGCGAAGTCCACGTGAGGCGGCGTTGCCTGATTTCCCGACACGTTAAAAATATATTGTGCGAGTAAGTAAGGGGGGGGGGGGGCAACGTATTAAGACTCTTAAGATGTTGTGGATTCTTAGGGGGAGCCGCATTTAAAAGACGCAAACGCTTCGGCGGGCCGCATTAGGTTTCAAAAACTGAAGTGATTCGGGAGAATGCAAAAGATCCTATTAGTGTGAAATAAACAATTAATAATATATTTCAGACTTGTGAATTCACCATTGTGGCTACCTTTGCACAAAATTCAATAAAATCCACATCTGTGATAAGTGCAAGGGGTTTCTTCTCAGTGCCGAGAATTTCTTTGCTGAAGATTACCAGATACTTAGTTACTTAAAAAGTTATGGTGAGCCGGGGAAGGAATGCGATAAAATTTTTCTTCTATGCAGGGAAATTTTTTCAATTTTAGAGGACTGGGAGGAAGTTTTCCTTCAAGTTTTTGGTAGGGTGATGGCAGAACAAAACCTTGCCAAGAAAATAGGGCTTTTACTTAGTGAGGAAGAAAATTTCAAAAATCTGACTCTCCCTTGTGCTAAAAGTAAGGACATTTTTCTCTCCTTGTATGTAAAAACAAGAATTTTTTGGGCTGTTAACTTCCTCAATAGGCAAAGGGCAGATGAGGGTTATCTAAAATTAAACAATCCTTCCCATAAACTTAAAAAGGTTTGTCATTTATGAATTTCAGATAATTATTGAGAAAGACAATTGAAGGCATGAAAATACAACTAGACCAAGAAAATTGAAATTTGTTAGGAATGCTTGATTCTTACAGTAGAAGCCGTTTATGAAAAAAAATCCTCAAAAAGACCCATCTTCAACTCCAGCAGATAATTTCTATTTCTCATAGGGTAACACGTAAAAATCAATCTTTCGACTTGAAGGCTTTTACTCTTTTGCAAGTCAAAATTAGGAATAATTGGCCTACAATTTTCAGACCTGGACCATTTTGAAGAAAAATAACGTTTCTTATTCTTATTGTCATATTTTGCCTATGATTGTAAGTCGCTCAAGTTCTGCTTTTAAATCATATTCATTGGAAAGATTTAAGCCTGTTAACGATGTTGCCTTGCTGACCATGTCATTGTTAAACCTCGAGATTGTATTGCCATCTCAAGAGAAGGAGAGAGATGTTGGAGAGGATAGATAGATGTCTTTATTCAGGCAAAATGTGGAACATAAGGTCCACTCTTATATTTAACCTTTACAGGGAGAAGGAACGAGAGGAGGATGACAAAGAAAAAGGGAGAGATAGATAGATAATGTTCTTTATTAGGGCGAGAATAAGACTAGGAAGTTTGTTTTTCCAGAGGAGGGAGACAAAGAAAAGGGGAGAGATAGATAGATAATGTTCTTTATTAGGGCAAGAATAAGACTAGGAAGTTTATTTTTTCAGAGGAGGAGAGGGAGGGAGTGAGAGATAAAGGGAGAGAGGGAGGGAGACAGAAGGAGAGAGAGTGGAAGAGATAGATGCTGTTCTTTATTTTGGCGAGATTGAGAAGAGAATGGGAAGGAGGATGATGAGAGAGAGATAAGGGAGAAGAATGGGAAGTGCCTTAAATTTAATACTTAATCCACACATACAGTCATATTAGGCTGGCAATCACACTAGTTTACATTTTAAACAATAGATTTAACATCTCAAGCATGGTCGCACACATACTAGAAACCAGTCATCCCATCGCTATCAAATGCTTAACCCTGTTAACATAATGTATACAAATTAGACATGAAAAATTATACATATGCAAACACCAACAGACTGTCTCTACCATTCCTCTCTCTACAGTCTACCCATTGACCTCCCATTCCCCCCTTCACATTCATGCCGTTAAATACCTCACATGAGATTCTTCCCCCTTCATTCACTATCATCTGCTGATGATGATGAGAGCTTCCTTTCCTCACTTAAATTTTTTTAGATCTGTGTGATTGAGTTTGTGTGTGTGTTTGAATTTAGTCTGTTTGGTTCCTGTCGTTGTCGAGAGATGCACAAACTATCAGACATTTGTTTGAGATATCAAGTCCCTTTTGCGAAACAAATTTATTCTGTAAACTTGGTATATTTTAACTGATTATCTCTATAAAAGTCTTTTGAGATCTGTACAGTGTAGGAGTTTGTTTTAAAAATTGCTTTCATTGTGAAGTTTCAATTTTTCACTGTAGTCTTCTTTCTCTCATATACACTTATGAGCAGGGCCGGCTCAAGGTACAATCGATTGGAGCACGTGCTCAGGGCGCCGATATTTAAGGGGTGCCAAAGGGTGCTGGTGCATTTTGTTTTGTTATTATTATTGTAGTAAGACAATTATTTTTTGCACATAATTTAAACGGTGAGCGGACTGGGCAGCCGCCCGGCGCCCCCTGCCGGAGGGAAAGGTTTCATGCAACAATGTAATAAACGGTAACAAGGAAAGTGCAACTCTAACTGCAGGATCAAAAGCTGATATAGACAGCATTGTTTTGTGTGATGAGCTTGTTAGTATTAAAAGTTTTTTAAAAGATACTGATAAAATAACGCCGCTACAAGTTCTAAATTTTATTAAACAGAACGAAATGCAAGATCTTTATTCTAATATTTGGATTGCATTAAGGATTTTATTAACAACACCTGTTTCTGTCGCTAGTGCCAAAAGAAGTTTCTCAAAATTAATTAAAACTTATCTTTGATCATCGATTTCCCAGGAAAAATTGACACAATTAGCAACCCTTTCCATCGAAAATTACATCGCATAAAATATAGATTATTCAGATTTAATGAAAATATTCTCCAATAAAAAAGCCTGTATAATCAATTTTTAATTAAAATGTAAATTCACTTAGCTATTTTTCCATGAGTAATTTATGTTATACAAAAATTTCACAATTGATATTATAACAATTTGTTAATTACCTTAATTTGGTATTTATATAGAATGGAATGTTATAAAAAACACCGACGTAATTTAAACTAAATTTCTTATGGTTTTCCATTACATAAGCTATATCGGTCATGGAAGGTTATCTGGTGCAAAATAACTATAGGCAGGCCCTATGAAAATGTGGGGGGGGGGGGCATTTGTCCTCAAGCTTAAGGGGCCCTCAAATTTTGGCAGTTTTTCAGAGATGGAATTATGCACAGGCACTATCTGGGGGGCTTGTCGAAAAGAGGGCCCTTGTTCATCTTCCATTCAGAAAAGATGAAGTGACATCGAACGTAACTTACAATTTGATTTTTAATCGATCCTCTGTAACCTTTCAGCGAACCCCGACCACCAAAGTGGGCTACATAATGCCTAACATTTTTATATTTATTACGGCGAGGGGCCTCAAAATCTGGATGTGGCTCGGACCTTATAGGTAAATGTATTTATTCATCTTTTTATACATCGAAATATCAATAATGAATGTAGAAAAGGACACGCCAAAAACAAATGTACAATGCGATTATACCATTTGCAGGACATCCAAGAATTATGTGTCACAACTTCCCCAGTTTTGGCTAAACGGTATAAACCCTCAATCAGATCCTCCTCACTCCTCTTACTTAACGCAGAGAATTTTTCAATTTGCACTTACTTTTTAAAAGAATTTCTCTAGGGAGCGATTTCAATGTGCTCTGCATTCTTGTCTGGGTGGAAAGCACTGTCACCAATATATTTTTTCGGATCATATCTTTTCTTTAGGAGGTCAGAAGATTTTACGAACGAGTGCTACATAGTGCAAGCTTGACGCTCCTACCCCCAGTGTAATCCGCTGTAACCTTTCAGCGAACCCTGACCACCAAAGTGGGTTACATAATGCCTAACATTTTTATATTTATTACGGCGAGGGGCCTCAAAATCTGGATGTGGCTCGGACCTCTCTGAGTCTCACTGGTGGCCTGACTATAGGTTATTTGATATTAAAGTTGTATTGCTTAAAAATATACGAAAATCTGTATATAATTTTTTATGGTGCGTAGAAAAAGGGCAACTTTTAAAAACTACTAGAAAATCTATCAAATTTTTATTGATATCGCCAGAAATTCTAATATACCATTAGATAGAATATTCGCTTACCAGATGGTAGGCTCATTCTACCAGATCTACCAGATCAAGTAGATATTCCAATAAGTCCGCAACGCTGGACGCCGATGCGGGAGGCTGTGAAACCTCCACGCCCTCCCCTTCCCCCGCGTCGCCCTTCGCTGCGGCGCTCGAGTTGGCGGCGTTTATGGCCGCCACCCCCTCTCCCCCTCCGCCCACCTCCTCCTCCGCATCAGCTTCGCCTACCGCCGGAGAAACGCTCAGGACCTCCACCTGAACAGGAAAGACAGAGATAGAGAGAGAAAATAAATGAGTATCTCCCTCGATATAAAAGATCTTTTATTAAATTCTACAGCTTAGAAATTCAGCTTCTTTTAACGTTCATCGAAGATTTTTCTTTTAAGGCCTTCGTGCCAACTCATAAAAAAAACGACGCAATAAACATTGCACAAAATTTCTCATATACGCATATACGTTTGGTCCACTGAGTACGCATATAAAAGAAAATCGCTCATAAATCAATGTTAAGCATGGTTTAGCGTATATTTTAATGCCACCGTTCGATATTTAGTATTTTTTGGGATATATGGCTTCGTTAGTATTATTTGTGACACAAGACTGTACGATAAGGTGGATGTAATCGAAATCCTTGTAGCAATTGTTGAGTAAATCTTTAAAAATATCCTACAAAAAAGTACACTTATTTGTTGCGCAATATAGTTCATCTCTTCAGAATGTCTTTTATGAACGACATTATCCACTAATATGAGATACAATTCGATTTAGTTTAACCGTAAGGATATAGTAAGATTTTGTTTTAAAATATCGAAAATAAAGTACCCTTAATTGTTGCGAAATATCGTTCATGTCTTCAGAATGTCTTTTATGAATGATATTATCAACTAATTTCAGATATCATTCGATTTAGTTTAACCGTAATGCTTTAGTAAGATTTTGAGTGGTTCTCGGCGAAGGCGTGGCGTCATACGGCTTAGGTAAGGTCGCTTTGCGTAGATTGTAATGTCACTGGAAGGCATATAGTGACTGTAAGAGTCATATGGATTAAGCAGTATTAATTGTGACATCAGGATCTACAATTGGATAGATTTTAATAAAATTCCCTCCAGCCATTTCTGAGTAAATAAAATGTTTCTAAAAATCGTGATGAATAAACTACCATTTATTTTTGTGCAATGTCACTTTTCTGAAAATGGGGTCTGCAAAAGATTATATATTGCCCAAATACGAGATATGATACGATTTTATGTACGCGTTTGGGCTCTAGAACAGCGAACAGACCGACCGACAGACAGACAGAGGGGCAGATGGCATGGCGAAACCACGGCAGTATATTATAGATAATGGTTGAATGACATAGTAGATACAAAAAACCGTATTAGAAGTGCTTTAATCGGATATAATAATGCTGACGGGCAGGGGCGAATATAGGGCCAGGCGATCTAGGCGGCCGCCTAGGACAGACGTCGGCAACCTTTCTCACGAGAAGAGACACTTTTTCAAGTAATGAATAACGCGTAACATAAGAAGAGCAGCGTTTATTGGCGGATCCACGGGGGATGACGGGGGCGATCATCCACCCCATCCCCCATTAGTCTTGCCGTCGTTTCACGTTTTGCGACTATAACTGTTAAAAAAACGGTTCTTCTAATAATAGGCCCATCTTTTTATTTTTCCGCAATTTTTATTAAGATTATTAACGAAGCCAATTTAGTTTTAGTTTTAACCCATATCTGTCCAGAGGCAACATTTGTTACCAAGCAATTTAGAATTATTCTTCTTTTCATTAGAGCGACCTGAAAATGTAGTTATATTTTTTATAATCTCAATTTATTCTATAATAAATATTCAATGCCCGCGTTATTTTTGTTTCCATACCGTTTAAACAAAAATTTCAAATGTTTCTTTATGTTCGTCCATTTCTATTGGCCTCTTGTCATCTTTCTACCCTAAGTAGAATATAATTTCCGTAAAAGTTTTATTATAATCTCTCTCTCTCTCCTTCTATTTGTAAATTCTACATTGTGTAAGAGTTAACATGAAAAAATAACGATCTAGAAATATTTTTTTTCACCACCGTAGTTGGACAGCAAACTAAGGTGGCAACAAATGTTGCCACTGGGCAGATAAGATTTCCCTTTTAGGTATACTAATCACATATTTTGCCAATTTTTCTTATTTACAAAACTTTGTTTTCTTTCTTAAAAAATGTTAGGCGCTATTCAGTAGCCAAGAAATTGAATACAACCGTACCTATACCTTTCACTACTTTAGCAGTATTATTTAAATAAGTGTGGGGTTGATGTGAATGATCAATATGTTGTGCAGTACAGATCAACTAATTGAACGAAAAAGTGGTGGTGTTCTTTTATTGGGTGGGCAGTCTATGTTTCCTGCGAAGAAGGGTGGTATGTTTATAGAAGTTAATTGAATAACAATATTCCATTTTAGATTTTCGTAGGGAATGTGTTTAGTTCCTTTTGCGACGTTATGGCTCAGAGACCGCTGGGAGAGATCCACGCGCATCTATTTCGCTCGGACTGGATTCAATCAAACGCGATGTCAGAGACCAAGTAATTACCAAGGGATCAACACGCTTTCGCCATTGTAAACATTGTTCCAAGAGGACAATATTTATTTGTAAAGAGTGCTATGTTCCTCGACACCCTAAATCAGTAGTTCCCAAGCGTTTTTAAGTTGCGGCATACTTTCTAAGGTAAAGAGGTTTTCGCGTCTCACCAGCCTTGTAACAAGCTTTTTATATTTTTAGATACGGGTGTTACAATCTTTGGACACATCCATTCATTGTTTCTACCACTTAATCAATGTATTAGAAAAAATTCAATGCCCAATTACTCACCAACACATGAAAATCCTTGATTCATTTATGTACTAAACAAAGTTTTTTTGCGGCACCCATAAAAATCTACTGCGGCACACAGTTTGGGAACCACTACCCTAAGTTTTTTATATGAAATAATTACATGTGCTAGAATTAAAATTGTTTAATTTCCTTTTTTGTAAAATTAAAAGCTATGTAACAGGCATCATAAAATTATTTAAACTAAAGTAAAGTGTATGCTAAGTGGTCTATAACATGAACTATTCTGGAATGAAAAATTGTATTTATTGAAATTTTGCTATTTGAAATTAATAGATTTTTGACGCAAATTCTTTTTTTCGCAAGTTCGCAGTTTAAAAAAATATACATGTTTGAAGGTGTACAAAACAAGAATAGTTGAATTAATTTGTACATTTAGTACTTAAAAGAAAAAGCTACCAAAGAAGGCAATTTCATGTATAGTAATACAAAAATTTCATAAAATACGCAAAAAAAAACGTTTTGGGGAATAATGGGTTAATTGAGAGATTTAATGTAGGGAGCTGCACGAAAGTCATGAAAGAGAGGCATGTGGCTCAGAAGCCTCAGCTTCCCGACCCCTGGCCTACATAGCAAATTCAACTATACCTAATCCCTAACCACATTTCTGATTCACTCGTGAAGCTAAACTGGTTAAATTTGAAGTCCCGAAGACGGTTCCATTGCTTTCCTTACTATACCAATTACTTACTTATAACAATCCACATTATCTTTCCACGGAATTCAGAAGTTTAGACACTGTACATAACCGTAATACCAGAGGGAGGCATAAACTCCTTATTCCTCATCACAAGACAGTAATTTTCAGCGTTCCATCATTATTACCGTTTGCAGACTATGGAACGAATTTCCCCAATCAATAAAACATTTGCAATCAATCAATCTCACACCCACCGCCCGCCCGCCCACCCATCCCCGAAAAATTTTTTTCGCCAATATCCCACCTCGCAGCAGCCTCTTTGGACGCCCAGCGACCCTCCCGAACAGATCTGCCCCACGAAATCTATCCCCCAGGAATCGCCTCACGAGTTTTCAGAGGCCCAAGAAGCCCCGAAATCGGTCCCCGACCTCCATCCCTTCCCTCCCCCTACGACGACAGCCCTACCCGCCCCCGACGGCCCCACTCTCCCCCCCGCCGCGCCCCACAACCCTGGCGCGTTACAACCTGTATAACTCAACGCACTTGTCGAATTTTAGCTTTCCTCCGTCCCGTCCGGCTCCAACGAGAGGTCTTCTTCTTCATCCTTGTCTCTCCTTCCTCGGCCGCCGACGCCGGACCGTCTCTTGAACCCCTATCTATGAACTTTTGCACCAATCGACCGCTTTTCATGACACTTTGTGGAAGTCTCCCGCTACCGGAGCCGAGCTCCCGAGGTTAGTTTTTGTTTCGAATATTGAACGTCTCGGGTTCGATTCCAGGATCTATTATCCTTCCCATTTGATTTACATGGGAAATCCGAAAACCGTGGTGCAGGGCAGTTTTCTCTAGCGTATCAAAATATCTTAGAATTGTAATATCGGTGCCGGTGCAAATTTTAACACGTTTTTTAAGTTTTACTAGATTCTCCAACTTTGGCGCCGATGGTGCACAAGCCGTTTACATCCGCTCCATGGGCTACACGCGACAACCCCTCGCTCCACTATACTCGTTTTGGCCCTCGCTGAAGTCGCTGGTTATGAGAAGTATTACATATTTACTGGCAAACATTTACTAAACCTATTCGCAAATGGTATTTTATTTTTTAAACGGGCAAAATTTTCCCATGCTGTCAAAATGTCCGCGCCCGACTCAGGCCACCATCGTAATAAAATAATTAAAAATTAATCCTAAGAAGATTTTTTCGCAAAAAGGTAAAGAATGAATTTTGATTTATCGAACTTGATTGAAATACTTTGCTAATGTTATATCGTTCTGTGAAGCTGCAAGAATGTTAGCAGGCAGAACGTCCGCCAAACGTCATTACGGGATTGTTGCGAGCAGCGAGCTGGGGCGGCGCAATAAGATACTTGAATGAAAATTTACCAATTCTGCGTGTCCATTGCCATTTGACGCGGTCACCTCGTCGCAAAATCTGACCTGGGGAAAAAATGGTCTACTAAGGAAGCTGGTAGAAGCATCTAAACATTACAAAGAACATAAATGCAATTCAACAGATAATTGTTATTTATATTTTCAATCTTTTGATAGGAGAACTAATGTTTTGTTGTTGACTATATAATTATGTATTTATTGTTTTATTATTACACAGACATATATAGATTAACCATATAAATAGGGTAACACTCACGTGTTTTCCCGGCGGTTGACTACCTCTGACGTGAGGAGAGGAGGGGTCATGCGCCTGCTCTTCAGCCTGAAGAGCAAAACATCAGGATGACTTAAAACCAATACGTAGTCATGAAATGAAGTTTATTAAGTTTCTCAAAAAAATTTACAATTTAATGAAACAAAAAGTAACAAAGCTTATTCAAATCTCAGAAAAATAAAATTATTTTACAATTCCATAAAATATTTCTTTTGCCCAAGTGCTGAGTCACATAATTTCCAATATGTAATAATGAAAAAATGACTTTGTAGTTTCCACAAATTTAAATTTAAACACGACCGGTTTCACTACGATCGCAGCATCATCAGGTGATTAAGGTAATTGAATGATGTTACAAAAATGTTACAAAAAGTTACGAAAACTTGGTAAAAGGGCCAAAGACAACAATGTTCATACAAAGTATTAAAAAAATATTCGGTAAGCTAAATAGAGCCGAATGATTGTGGAAAAGGTATTTATTTAAGAGGGGCGAGTCTTTACAAATAATTATCTCTAGCTGTTCGAGTGCATCCAATTTTCGTCCTTTACTTAATTGGATAGGATCATCTTGATGGATGGATGAATGAATGCACCTTCCCTCGTTTTACGAACTACCGTTTGACGATGCAATGGGAAAATAATCTTTGTTTTACGAGTTTTCGCCTGACGAACAGTTTTCGTGGAACGAATTAAGTTCGTAAAACGAGGGAAGGCTGTACCATCGTTAGCACTTTTCCTCTCCAATTCTTTCACTTTGGGCGGAAATAACTTAGATTTCTTTCTCTTCCAAATTCTTATACATGCGCAAAAATTCACATGCGGCTTCCCCTCCACTTTGGAAATGGCATCAACATTGTGTAAGAACTAGAACCAAAGTTCTGACTTAGGATCTTCGGCAAATTTCGGAAGAATAACGGGTGCATTTTAACTGATAAAAAAATAAGCTGTTGAACCATTTTTAGTATTTATTCTTTCAAGAGTAAGCATAAGTCTCAGAAATCTTGTGCTCGTATGCGACAAAATTTGTCGTTAAAATCACAAAATGATTTCAGTGTCTCCACTCGTACCGTGTCCATATGAACAAATCTGAATATTTTTACAATACCAACTTCCACAGACCGTTTTAATGTAAATGTGTTCCGTGCAACGGATCCCCACAAATGTTCTACTACAGTTGTCCGATAATTTCCGGAAAAGATTCTTAGAACCTGTACTTTTTGCACCTCCAATGTTTAGGGATTGCAGTCCCGGGATCCCGTCCAAAATTTCTATCCCGAAATCTCGGGATTAGGTAAACCTAAATCCCGGGATTTCGGGATTGACATATTTGCTTTTGCTATCAGGTGGCGCCAACTATTAAATTGTATTTGATGTATAATAAAATATATAAGTCGTTGGAATTCAATGAGTATTACTGCTTTTTATCTGAGTTTATGATATGTCATCATTCTTGGAAAATAAGAACAACGAAAAAAATGAAAAATATCCTTTGGGGTGTGGCAAACCTAAAGAAGAATGAATATTATCAAGAAGAAATGGAATTCGCGGAATCGGAAGGACATGAATCAAGTGATGAATCCTTTTCCTCGAGTGATGAAACAGACGAAGATGATTCGTTTGAAGGCGGAGGGGCTCACAAACTATCAGAAACAAACTTTAAGTTATTGATTCAAAAAATAAGGAAAACTGTTATTCTCTTCAGAATATCACTCGCAAATAACGAGAGATTCCTTCAGAAATATGTAATCGAACAATAGGGGGAGGAAAAATCACTTGTTATGGATATAAGAACTCGCTGGAACAGTTTAGTTGAAATGATCGAACGTTTTATATTGCTTAAAACCTGCATAATGAATCGATCTGAATTCCGATATATCATTTAGTGAGAGTGAACATGAACTTGCTTCTTCTATTTTTGCAACACTGCAGCCAGCGAAAATTGCTATGGAAGCTCTTTGCCGAAGAGATGCAAATCTTTTGACGCGTGAGACAGCGTTGGAAATCATGATGAAGAAACTGAATGATGTGAATACAGAGTTAGGACATAATATGAAAAATCAAATAATGAAGAGACGAACTAAGTTATCAGGGGTATTGAGGTATCTTCAGTACGGGTCACAGGCTCGTGATAATATATTTTCTGTGCCATCACTAGCGAACATAAAGATGTTTGTTACAGAAAACCCGAGTACATGTTATTGTAATATTAGTAAAACATATAAAGCACTGGACAAGAAAGAAGAGCAAGTTTCATCAGCATCAAGAAGCCGATCTATAAATGATGACTTACACACTAAGCGAACGGCAGCATCTGAACGTTTTGAGACTGGTACATCATATTCAGAGAAGTTAAAGAAAGAACTCGATTCGGTCATTACCCAATGTTTAGTTACTCTCAAGAAATAATCCTCCTGCTATAATTCAAATGATCTAGCATTATCAATAGCACCAGAGCAAAAGGATTTCCGTGAAAATGGACGTAAATGAGAAAATCTGCAGTTTCTTTACCAGCAGTTGCTAGCTATTCCTCCTACTAGTGTAGAATCAGAAAGGGCTTTTTCATCAGCAGGGATGCTGTGCAATAAATACAGATCAAGAATGAGTGACCCGACATTAGATGCACTTTGTTTTTTAAGGGCGTACTTCAGAAATTTGTGAATAGCTTTTAAGTGAGGAGAACCTTAATCTAATAGTACCGTTTAATTTACATAAATGCAATCCATTTAATTTAATTTAAGATACCGCAACAATTGCTACTTTAGTTATTTAAATTTCCTTTACATTTTCTCCAAAAATACGTGTTTGATTTTAGTTTTACCTGCTGATAAAAAGTTATTTTCATTGACGTTACTTAAATTTTGTGAAAACTTGATATTACTTCCATAACTGCATATGATGATTTCATGTCTGTGTATGGATCAAAATTATTGTTTAAAAATATTGTGTGTTTTTCATTTCCCACCACTTTTCCTCGATCCCGGGATTGAAAAAATCACAATCCCGTAACCCCGGGATTAGAAAATCCCTCCGGGATGGCAATCCCCACCAATGTTACTACCTATTGGTAGTATCAGCTGACATACTAACAATCTTATCAATCTTAACAAGTTTTGGGAAGTGAGCTATAATTTAATACATTAAAATCTTTGAGAGAGAAAAAGATTTTCATCTATGACTGGCACCATCACCACTCATGCATCAGAGTAAATATGTATATGCAGAAAAATCAGAACATGGTGATAAACACTCACGTGTTGCTGGTCCTGATGTTTTTTGAGGATTCCTCGTGGAATCTCTTCATTCTGAATAAGAAAACAACAATATGAGTTGACGTAATTATGTAGATATGAAGTGAGGTTGACGAAGTTTCTCAATATATATAAATAAATACATAAATGATACTTTGGGATCCGAAGGCGGATCAGAGCAGAAACTTTTTTGTTAATAACAACATAAAATAACCCACTAGAAGGGTTTATACGATAAGAGAAGAAGAAGAATGTAATCGCAAGTATACGCGTATTATACTTACAGGCAAATTGGCGGTATCATGCACCACGTCGGGCACGCCGTCTTCAACATTCCATCTTCTACTGCGCCCGACGCAGTACCGCCTAATGACCTCCCATACCCAGAACGCCAGGAGCAGGCAGGATAAAAAAATTGCCAGCCCTAGGGCAACATCGTTCGCTAACTCATCATAAAAATCTGCCGACACAAATGAGAAAAGAATTTCGGATTTAACGTATGTCGACGGCTTTGCTCTTTCTTTTACATTTTGAACTATTCAAAGATTGTCAAAAAGAAAAGAATTTCTTAAAACTATAGTTTGTATTAACTCGTAAGCCTACTTTGATGGTTTCAAGCTAAGCAAGATGTTGTAGGAGATAGGATTATATAAGTAATTTACTGGTTGTGTAAGCATTAATAGTTAGTCTTTGTAGCGAGGACGAATGCTTCGAAACACGGACGGACACAGCTAAGGTTAAATAAGCAAAATTATCCTAGGAAACGAATGAGAAAAAATCCAAGTTGATTTGGATATGGAGAAAGGAAAAACTTGAACGTAAGTTGGAAAGCCATCGGAACCAGTTTCAGATCGTAAAGTAAAGCACCTTGCTAGCATGATAACGAGAGAATCCAAATGTACCGATGAAATTAGGGCTAGAATAGCGATCGTTGATTGCAACGACAAGTAACCATGCATTTAATTAAAATTGCACTAATCAACTGAGCTAGGCTACGTTCCGAGTTCTGAAATATGCCAGATTTTCAATAATATTGGTGAAAAACAAGTTAATTACCTCTCCCGCTCATATTCCGCTCCGTCTTCTTTAGTTTTTTCAACAAGAATGAACTAGTTCTGAATCGTGTGGTTTCCACGGTAACGGCCAACAG